>JARQOC010000008.1:104738881-105003199 GCA_033576535.1 Allobates femoralis | reverse complement strand
AACGTTTTTGGGATTTTGCCATTTTTTACATAAACAATGCTCTAAAGAACGGATCTGTTTTTCCATAGGGCCCCATGTTAAAAAAACAGATCCGTTTTTTTTCTCCACCCAAAAACGTTCCTACCAAAGTTTTTGGGTTTAAAAAACCTCCTAGGTATTTTTTGGGTGCAGACAAAAACAGATAGGGTATTTATTACATATAATCCATTTTTGCATCAGTTTTTGGACTTAGAAAAAAAAATGCAAAAACTGATGACAAAAACAGACCAAGGGCTTATGTGTGACCCTAGCCTGAAATGTTCTCTTTTTCTTTGACAAACTGTAGACAATATGTAAAATGTTAAACCTCCACTTGTTGACAATAGCATGAGGGGTTAATATGAGGAGAAACGGTTAATCTGGATGTGGTGATGTCAGCCACTGGACATCCTATAAAATACCCAATACTTGTAATACTAGTCATCACCTGATGAAGGCAGAGGTTTCTGCCAAAACACGTTGTGGGGACCTAAGTAAAAGGAAGTAACATTTCTGACTACCTGTGTCCTGCCTCTCTGTCTGAGCACCCTTCCTGCTTTTTTCTTTCTTTGCTATAACAAACGCCCCCTGGGCAAGCTGTGGGATGCTGCACAGATCGGTGTGGCAGTGTAATTCACTTAGCAGGACCTGCGTAAGAGGAGAAGCATAGGACCTGCGGTGACATCACAGTCTCATGACCACCCACGTGACCGGCCTTCTCCCCAAACCCAGAAGTCAGATTCAGCGTATGGTGCGCGTTAAGCACCAAAAGCCCTAGCCTCTGGGTTATGCCAGCTGCATAACCCTGTCAGGTGAGTGCCCATCACCTGTTCTAATCCTCCACTTGGCCACCGGGTATTGTGGCGCCCTGCCAAGCAGGCGTCACAGAGGGGTACTGCACCCGTAAAAGAGGTGCAGATACTCCAGCTGCAGGTGGACTCTAGGATGGTGGGTGGGACCCATAACCAGCACTCCCACACTAGTTTCCACGGTGGGTGGTTACCCGGGAGGGAATAAAACCACCTCTGGGGGGAACAAGGATGGTCTTTGGGCTTTGAGTTTTTGCTGCTAGGTTGCTCGGCTGAGGGACCAGGAGAGATGGAAGAAGAAGAAAGGTTTTAAGAGAGAAAGTTTTTCCAGGTGCAGACAACCTAAGGGAGTGAGGAACTTGAGGAAGTATATCCCAGACAGCTTACCGGGCACCGAAGCATGCACCTGTGGGATACTTTAGGACCACAGAGAATCCGGAGTCCTGTGGAGTATTTAATTCTCCTGGGCACCAGAGCAGACCGAGAGAGGGTACCAGGCACCGCCAAAGGAACAAGCGGCCAACCAGCAGAGGGTTATCCAACGGGAGCAAGGGTGAGAGAAGGAAGGATGTCGGACAGATTTCAAGTCATCAGGCTTCACAACTTAACTCGAAAGAAGGAAGGAACAGATGGGGTCAGAGCACGAAGGCACACACTGAGGGTCCCACCATACTACCTAGGATCTGCCTGCAGCCACCCGTTAAGCTACCTGTCCTCATACCATCAAGAGTGCTGAACTGAGATTTTGTATGCGACCAATGCATATGACAGTAAAGTACCCGGAGAAAAATGAATTGGTTTCTGTTGCATCTTCTTTTGCATGAACTTGCCTTTATTTAGGAACGCTGCCCTGGAGGTCCAGCCCTACCTGTGGAGGACTTCACCCCACTAGCCGCATTACCAACTACCTCCGGTGGACTGTGGCAGCACTGGTGACACTTCACCAGAAACTACAGGTGGCGTCACAACAAACTGTATATACTCCCCTGTAAATAATCTCCCTTTTCAAAAGAATAGTCCCCCAGGACATGGGATCAGGCACGGCCACCACTCTCCGTGACAACAGGAGCGTTAACCCTTGCAGCCTGATACCCGAGTACCCCAAAGTCTGGGGCTAGACAGTATCACACCAGGAGCACTACCTTCTGCATTTCTCTTCTTTTGTCAACTTAGATTCTGTAGACACATGTACTTCACCTGTTTCCGTATTCCTCTCGTGCTATTGAGCTTCTTGAAAGTGCAACTTGCTGCTTCGTGTTAAAAGCCACACCCCTTCAGTTTACCACTGGACCTTGAATGTCTGGGTGGCCTAAGGACTGAGACTTCACCATTGTGCCACTTATCTCTTCAGAGCTCCTACAGCCCCTCATTCAAGATGTTCTCCTTCTTGCTCCACTACTAACTAACTAACTAACTAACTAACTAACTCTAAGCACCTCAACCCCAGTTAAGGACTGTGCAAAACCCTAAGCTTAGCCAATTAGGTATTAGATAGAATGTGTGTATGCAGTTTTCCCAGCAGAGAAATCAAACTCCCATCATAGCTGGCAATACACAATGCAATATTACATTTGCAGCCATTTTGTGACGATACAGACACAGGGTGCCACAACTCACTGTATAACACCCCCCAAATAGAGCTTCTCCATAATATCCCCTATGCTGTCGCTTTACATAATATTCCACCCCCCCAAATGTCTCTCTGCATAAAGTCTTCACAAACCCACTGCCCCTCGCTGTAATGAACCCCTTTCAGAATCTCTCCCCCCATTGCCCTATAATGTACCCTGGCAGCAACAACAATCCACCCCCTCATCTAGGACATTTAATCTTAAGCTCCTACATGGAGCATTTACCTTTGCCTGCCTTCTCTGCTTTCTCTGCAGCACTGTAGTGACAGAAGTGTGATTAGGTTAGTAATATTTTGAGCTCATCATGTCACTGCACATAGGGTTCGGGCTGGTGAGTTCTCCTCTGCTCCTGGTTTGGCACTCAAGTGTTCATAAGTATTTGTGTCTCAAGGATACGAATACATGTTAAAGGAGGCAGCATCTCCTGACTCTCTGCAGACCACAACAAACTCTTTGGCAAATTGCATTTGGTCTGCGGACCCTATATTGTGCAGGCCTATGTTAGACAAAGGGGAGGTCAGTCTTAATGAAAACTGAAAATTCAGAATTAAAAATTTACTCTTGTTTCCATTTGGGTCTCGGCAGTAGGCGCTGCTATACATGTGGAACTTGAGTATAAAAGTATAATACAGCAAGTGTCTTGTTTTTGTATAATTTCAGCCTACTGTGTTATTTCATTTACCCATTTTGCGTGAATCCATTAATCTTAAATCTTTGAATGTATTATAAAACATTTGGTGGGATACAACAGCAGCAGTGGGATGTTTGAAGAAATGATTGCAAAATGGGCATAATAGCATGGGTCTAACAATTTCTTCTGGGTTAATACTGAAACAAGAATGAGTAAATAGTAGTAAAACCCAGCCACATTGATGGGTGGTGGGTTAACAAATACCCATAAAAAGAGTAGTGAGTAACAGCAATCTGGAAGACCCCTGCAGTGTTGTGCTTTGGAATTTCTTAAAGAGCATTTGGTAGGTGTGTCAAGTCAATAAAAAGTTTATACAGGCTTGTAACTGGTGGTGCAATGTGTAAAGGAGGTTCAAGTGTGGATGATAACCAGCAGCTTAGATGGTTTCGCTCCCTGCAAGCGGAGTGGTTCCCCAGGGCAGTGAGTAGGGAGGTCAGTTCAGTGTCATTGGCCAGTGTTCATTGGGTCATTGGCACCTCTGGATGTCATGTGGCCTTTGGTGGTTGGTGGTCGCCGTTAAGAAAAGTCTCACACACATCTATTGGAGTTCTGTACATTTACTGTAATGTTTAATCCAGGCCGCTGGGTGTTTCCCTCTGCCAATCTCCGGTTCAGCGGCTTCTCTAGAATCAGGACAGCGTCTTCGAGACCCCTTAGGTGTTCCTTGCTCCTACGGTGTTTCCTTCTCTGGTGGTACTCTCAGCACTCTCACCACTCCTAGTTCATCTTGCCTCTCCTCAGGTACCGACAGCCACAGGTATTTGGTGGTACTGATTCTTAGTAGTGTTCCTTAGTACGGCCGCATTACCTGAGTTGTGCCGGGTTTGCAGCCACAGGGCCCCTGTAGGATCTCATGGCCTCCAGTTTTAACAGTTCGGGCGTATAGCTATCATGCTGTGTACAGGGCCGGTCCCCTGTTTTGACATCCACCAACCTCCTTTCCTTCACTACACCGTTCAGTCTCTCCATCCCGGGGCGAGCGTGACCATACTCCAGCTCGCGGGAGCTAGCACCTTCGACCATCTCCTACTCCATTTCTATTCTCCTCCTGACTCACTAACTCTACACTTCCTTATTCCCCCTAATGGAGACTGAGTCCCCCCCCCCCCGAGTTCCACCCACCATCTCATCCCGAGGTCCTAAGTGTTTGCGTGTGGTGAAGGTCTCAACTTCACACATCCAGGTACCTAGAGAACAGAAGCTCTACTCTCCACTAAGGGAGTAGTGCAGTACCCCGGCGGCGCGTCACAGTGACATAGTGCATAAGATCTGTTAGTCAGTCAGTTTCTGATTAGTTAAAAGATTGAACTATTAAAGGAGTTGTCCAGGTATGGGATAAAAGCCATGCAATCACTCTATGTGACTGTAGACCTTTGAAAGCTCACAGCGCGTGCACTCTCTCAATTCACTTGTATTGAGTGAGGAAGAAACTGAGTATTATCTGACAGAATTGCAGGGGTGTCAATACTTTTGGCCACAACTGTATGTAATGTATTGTGTATTAATATATTTGCTTGGCAAAAGGAGGAGAGTCGCATCACACATGTAAGGGTTAACACAGGGTGCTCACCATGCCAAGACTTAATGCAGAAAAAGGAGTGACAAGGCATAAAAAGGGAGCAGCACCACATAGTAGTGTTCAACGATAGCAATATAATCTTATTGTGCACAAATACAAACAAGGACATTTAAAAACAATTAAAAATATATAGGTGCATGGGGAGAGCTCATACAGATTATACTGAAAAATCTAAGGCTCAATGCTGGACACAAATATATATGGACAATGGTACCAAATATAGTGAGGCAACTGGACCTAGAGATCACAAGATCAAATGGTGATGCAAAAAATCTATCATATTATGGTCACAGTTTACTTAGATTGAGAATTGTATGTACTATACATAATGGTTATAATATACATTAATAAGATCAATAACCATGAAGGCTACCCTTATAACAGATATGCATGACCAGCTACAATAAACCATAAGGATGCATGCCCTGTAGCAAAAATGCCCTTCATTATATTGTTATCATTGAACACTATGTGGTGTTGCTCCCTGTTCATGCCTTGTCTCTCCTTTTTCTGTATTTAATATATTTGCCTATGGCCACCTTCGTATCCAGTGCTGCTCCAGTCCTCTTCTCACTCATGTGAGGGCTATGTGACAGTGTAAACATGTTGACATGTGTTTATAGCATTGAACCCATATTGATAATGCTGTAAAATACTCTGCAATGACTTTTAAATGTTGTAGAAAGCTCTGTAACGACTTGATCTGGTCACCATTGAGGAAGAAAATTGCGGGGAAAACAGAGAACCCCGAGGCTGGTGGAGGAGTAAGAGAGCTGCAGCAGACTGAGCCTGGTGATCACAGTCCTGAAGAGATTTCTGAAGGGTCAAGACGTGTCGGTGAATCAGAGAGACACATGGAGCTGGGAACGCGCTGAGTCCGAAGAGAGAGGATGTGCTAGGCCTGACACGTGTTGGAGTTCCTAGACTCGACCTGACAGTGTGCTTCAAGAAAAATTGAGCACTGTGAGTAACACGGAAGTGTGACTGGTCACTATCTGTATAGTGAGTTAGGGCGAGCTAGTCAGAGATTGTTGAGAGCTTTCTTGTGTGAATTCCTGTGGAGACTGATCAGACTTGATCTATAAACTATTTAAGATCCTGAACACTGAGATTTGGAAACAAGCGTGTGACACAGAGGAGCCAGTCGTAGATTACACAGTAGAACTGAGAGAGCGATTGCAATCCATGTTGCATCGGCTATGCTAAGAATGCTGGTATAAAAAAGATCTGCTATAACCCAGTGGCCGGGGTTTAGCGTTAAACAAAATCCACCCTGTTATCTGTTTGTGCATTATCAAGCCCGAGTAAGAACTTTACTCCTGCAGGAGGGGATACTGCATGTGCTGTATTTTGTAGGATAGTTTTATAAAGGGGAATGAGGGATCCTGAATCACATTGTAAATAGTGTGGGGAGGTGGGGGTAAGATTATATCCCGATAGGAACACCTGCCGTGGACGCAGTAAAATCCTGGGTAGGCCCTGTACTAAGTAAAGGTTTGGTGGGATAGTCCTGCGGTATTCGTGTCCTTGCCTGCGAAACTGGCACATGAGTTCTCTCGGGCTGCATAAGTTGTGATTTTAGTTGGGGATGTTGTGGCCCATAATTTTGTAGAAATGTTTATTCTGTTATTTGGTTGACATAGATAAAGAAAGTTGTTTGTCACTACACCGTGTTTGGGGTCGTTCATAGCAGAGCCGTATCTCTTGCTTACAAATGTCTGGCATTACAGTCGTTAGAACAGCTGGTCCTACTTCCCGGCAGTAGCTTTTTTAATGTAAGTCTATGGAGCATTAGAATGAGGCATTATATGTTTACATTATAAAAGTGATATTCAGCTTGCACATAGACTTCAGAGTGAGCCGGGAAGTAGGAATAGCTGTAATGTGAGAAAAGAGGACTAGAGCAGCACTAGAAATGAAGATGGTGATAGGTATGTATATTAAAGCAAACCTGTAATGTGGAAAAAATGCTAATTATCTGCTGATATGTGATTTATCTTCAGGTTTAGGGTACCTTTAAACGCGGCAACATTTCTAGGAATTTCACTGGCAACTTACTGGTTGCAGTGAAATCATGGAGACATTGTGCTATCTTGTTGCTGTGTACAAATGGAACAATGTCTCCATGATTTCACTGCAACCAGTAAGTTGCCAGTGAAATTCCTAGAAAAGTTGCCACGTGTAAAGGTACCTTAATAGTGTTTGCAACCTGTCCAATGCCTGTACACTAATTTAGAGTCTAACTGCATCAATTTTGAAACAAACAAATTAGCATGCTATTTATACCTTAAGCTCCCGTCACACACAACAACACAACAGCGATCCCGACAACAATCCTGTAGGGATCGTTGGTGCGTTGTTACCTGGTCACTGGGGAGCTGTCAAACAGGCAGATCTCCTCAGCGACCAGGGACCAGGGAGCCACCTCCACATTGCTGGAAGCAGGAGGACACTGGTAACTATGATAAACAGCAGGTATCTAGGCAGCGCAAGCTGCCTAGATACCGGTGTTTATCATAGTTACCAGTGTTCTCCCTGCTTAGTGCTGTTAATCATGGTAAACATCGGGTATCCAGGCAGCATGCTGCCTAGATACCCGGTGTTTACCATGGTTACCAGCCTGTGAGGTCGCTGATCATTGGTCTCTCGCTGTCACATGCAGCAATGCGTGCTGACCAGCAGGTGCACAACAACCAAAAAATGACCCAGAGCACTTTGTATTGATCAGCAATCTCACAGCAGGGGCCTGATCGCTGCTAAGTGTCACATGTAGTGAGATCGTTAGCAAGATCGCTGTTACATCACAAAACTTGTGACGTTACAATGACCTCGCTAACGATTTCGTTATGTGTGATGGAGGCTTAAACACCACTGCCAGGAGGAAATCAACTTTAATCATCCTGGCAGAGTTTTGCTTTCAAACATGGGGGTAGTGCTGTCATGGGTTCTGTCATCACTAGTATATTGTGAGAAGAGCAGTGGCTATAATCGTGCCCCTTGCACTTACTGACAGCTCGCTCTGCATCAGAGGAGGCTATCAGAACAGTGACTGAACTCACACTGGTACCACCCCTGTCACTGAAACTCTGTCAGGGGATTAAAGTTAATTTCCTCACGCCAGCGGGGTTCAATGTGTAGGTGCTGGACTGGATCCAAACGCTATTAAACTACAGATTAACTGCTTATTTGCATAATGCATATGACAGGATGCCTTTAATACAATTACATAATATTAGATACATATTTAAACAGGTGTAAATAATAAAAAAGTCAAACCAGCAATGAAGGATATGCAGGTTGGGCTCCTCCCAGCTCTTTCTGTGTCCGGATCCCTCAAAATCCTGGATCCGGACACAGAAATAGCATCCGGAGTTTACAATCCAGACCTGTCTGTTCCTGTCTGTGTGGTCCTGCAAAAAACAGGAGTCCCACGGACAGGAACAAAACCGTGGTGTGAAGAGGGCCTAAGCCTCAAGCCATGGTGGGTCACGTTCCCCAGGCGTTGTGCAGCTTCTTTGAGGACACGTGGTATCGTGAGGCCTAGGACAAACAGCAATCTCAGGAGTACTAAGTGAGATAAAGTGGAATCCAGCAGGAATAAATACAAGGTCATGCACAAAAATTAAGATGGTGGAGGATACCAAACATAGGACTCTGTAGTCTCAGGAGCAGTTTGACAAATGTAGTCGAATTCATCAGGGATGGAAGCAAGTTGAAGCACAGAATGCACCGAAGGTGGCACACACCAAATATAGATAGCTAGAGTCTTAATTACTCAGGTGTGTATCATAATGGGCCTTAAATAGGCCTAGGGAGATGATGTCATTTATCCACACCAGGTAACTTGCAAATCTGACGTGGAACACAACAGAGTACCGAAGCCCCAGGGATAATAAGTGGAGTCGAAGATACTTGTGACAAATGTGTAACAACCAGAGACTTTTGTAAATTAAGAATCCAAGAAGAATAGAAGACATTTTTCTCTTGCCTTCTGCCCAGAGACATGAAGGGGCTAAAATGAGGATATAAAGTCCAAATTAAACTATAGTATGGAAATCCTATTCTCATAAATCTAGGTTCTATTAACTTGGGATGTAAAGCATAAAAAAATTTAATTTCCCCAAATATGAAAGTGTTATATAATAGAAGTTCAATATTAATTCAGTAAACTGTATTTTATTTAGCCATTGTAAGGGAATCCATTTATCTTGAACCTTCAAATCCATTATAATAATAATAATTTTATTTGTATAGCGCCAACATATTCCGCAGCACTTTACAATTAAGAGGGGACATATACAAGCAATACAATGAGAAAATACATAGTAACAAAAATTAAAAAAATATGAGGCGTGGCCGCGTGAGGTCCCTGCTCGCAAGCTTACAATCTATGAGGAAATAGTGGAGGCACAAAAGATAAATGGTAAAAGTGCTGTCATATATGGTCCACCTATCAATATAATAAATATGGGATTAATTTAATGCAGTCACCAGCCAGGATCTGTACAAGTACAGATAAAGTGCTATATTATGCATGGGGGTGTAAACAGATGCATTAAAAAACAATAATTGTTCTAAGTCCAACATATATTTAAAATATATTTTAAGATATTACTGGAAGAAACAAATGAAAATTATGCAATTTAATATTTTCCTCATTGCTATTGAACCCCTAGGCGCCACAGGGTAGTATTGCAATTTATTATCAAAATGTGATATCCTTTGTGAGTTGCTAGCTCGGGGTTAAACCTGTGGGGTCTGAAAGTGCACACACCTAGGAATAGACCACTAGAATAGGGGGGACCAGTACTTTGGTAGGTCCCAACAGGGGGTGGAGCCTAGGGGTAGATGCAGAAGAGAGTGACAGTTGACAGTTAGTTAGTGCTGGGAAGGCAGTCAGGTAGGACAGGCCCATCTCTAAGTGGGGTTCCAGGACAGCAGGCAACAGGCCAGGACTGGTAGGAGCCAGCTGGTCACGTTGAGGGAGCACCGGCAACATGGAAAGCCGAGGCGGCCAGGAGTTTAGCCCTGACCTCAAACCGACGAGCTGCAGGCCCATAGAAACTGGGTTGCTGTCAGCACCACAGAGGTACCTCATCCCTCAGGACCAAAAGACGGTTATACACTAGAGGTGGAGGACTAAGTCACGGTGACGGAGGGGAAAATTGTGCGTTCCTGCTGTTCCCGTCTGCACCGGTACAGGTCCAGTTGAGCCTACTAGATACAGACTGCAGGACTGGCAGGAGAGCTCTGCAAGGGTGGGAAAGACTGAGAAGGAAGGAAGGAGACCCTGAAAGACAAAGACAGTGAACATCTAGAGACTCCATAAGGGGGACCCTGAGCTGGCAACATCCACCCTGTAAACCAAACTGTATCGTGTCTTGTTTATGCCATCAGCTGATACCGAGTAAAGTGGAGTTAAACTTGAACTGGTTTCCGTTATTCTTCGCGCCGCAGCCCAGAGAGCTCAACATAATCAGCAGCTCAGCAGAGGGGTAAGAACTGCAGCACCATCTCCATTGCTGCCCTCCCTCACCATCTTCCTTCATCGCTGCCCTAAGGTAATAGCTCCGCCTGTGGGGAGCTGTACCACACTTTGCTGCCCCAACCATCACCTCAGCGGCCGGCTGGCAGCACCGGTACCAAATTACCGGAAACTACAGGTGGCGTCACGATTCCCTGTAAATAATCCTTTTATCCCTTATCCATCCTCTACTTTTACCCCAGTTGATCACCAGGGCACGGCACCGGGATTCCGTCCATCCGTTACCCCCTATTCAGCAGACCAGGTGGCCGAGTTCACCTTCTGCCCCTGGCCGTATCACTGCATGAACCAGTCACCAGCCAGGATTTGTACAAGTACAGATAAAGTGCTATATTATGCATGGGGGTGTAGACAAATGCATTATAAAACAATAATTGTTCTAAGTCCAACATATATTTAAAATATATTTTAAGATATTACTGGAAGAAACAAATGAAAATTGTGCAATTTAATATTTTCCTCATTGCTATTGAACCCCTTATCAACGTATAATGCACAGTTATTTCATATGCGGTATCCCTGACTTGTTTTTGGGCTCAGTGCACATCTTTGACAGCAGCTGATGCCTATAATGCTGTTCCAATAGGGCTAGTCGATGAGTGATCATAGGGCGTTGATGGATGATTGTGGGATGCCAATGAGCTGTCGTGACAATTAGGGGTCAGCTGAAGACTCACAAATCTGTAATGATGGTACTCGTATGAAAGCCAGTTTTTAGTAGTATGTTACAGGTAAACTCTGGACGTCAAATGGGAGTAAATTTGCTAACTTAAAGGGGTGGTCTGACACCTAACATTTATTTTCTAACTATCTACCCTTAACCCCTAAACCACTTTGGTAATTATCTTTACAATACAATGCTCGACAATTCTCCCTATCTAATCCCTAAAGTTGCTTTTTCTATTGCACTTCCTGTGACGTTTTGTTTGAGAGGAGTCTCAAATGTGACATCACAAGAGGCTGGGGCTACACTCACTCACGACAGCGTCTTCCCCCCAGAACAGGACCTCACCAGTGGGAATCGTTGCAGTTACTTACTAGTTTTTTACATTGTCGTCCTCTCAGGAAGTCTTGTGTCCTGGATAATGGGTGATGGATGAAGTGCACAAGGTTGGTGCAATGACATTCTGATTCTCTCTACATCACCATTGCTTACATGAAAGATGTTGACAGGAGCAGTGCTACATGCAGTGAGTGGTACCAATGCTGTCCTAAAGCACCTAGCACCACCCTCAATCAAAGTGGCATCAGGGGACAGCTCTGGCTAAACTCACTACTTCTAGTACTACTCCTTTAAGATGATTCATGTTAGGGAAGTGCTAGAACTATTGAACTACACTAGCACCACCCCCCTGATGAGGCTTCGTTTGAGGGTGGTGCTAAAGGTTGTGTGGCTGCGCTAGTGTCACTCACTGCATCCAGCACCACCCTCTGCCAAAGTCCTTCACACAAGCAGGAAGAGGAATAGCATGCCGGCACTCTGCTAATCCCGGCCAAGATGTCCATCACCCATCATCCAGGATCGAAAACATCCATGGAGAGGGTGACGATGCATGAAACTAGTAAGTAGCTGCAGTACCACCCCTCATGACGTTCTGTTCCAGGGGGGGCGAACGATGTCGTGGGGAGTGACTGCATTTCCAGCCTCCTGTAACGTCTTGCTTAAGGCTCCTCTCAAATATAACATCGCAAGAAGTGCAGTAAAAAAGGGAACTTTAGGGATTAGATACATAGGGAGAAGTGTAGGGAATTTTATAATAGGATAATTGCAAAAGTAGTTAGACTGTAAGAATGCATAGTTAGAAAATACATTTTAGGTATCGAACAGCCCCTTTAATTAAAGTCACTTTTATTTGTACACACAAAGCAATAACAATTTTTTATCAAAGGTGTATGTAGGGGGAATGACTATGTCCCCTAAAGTAAAGTGTGAATAATAATGTGAAGTGTCCCTGTACAGGGATGATTGTTAATGTGAAGTGTATTTGTACTGATGTGATAAGTATATTGTACGGTAACATAGGAATTCTATGTAGATATAGCAGAGTTAGTTATGCTACCAAATACAACAAAAAAAGTTGGATGCTTTGGTGTGCAGCCTAGAACTACTAGGGATTAAGCATCTGTTAGGCCCCTGTAGGAGGAAAAAAAGAGTTAGATTGTGAGGGCATTTTAGTTCAATCAGGAGTTTGCCGGCCAGTAGTGAGCTATACCGGGGTGGGAGCTCAGGGCTGAGTCCATTACTGGTGGTTGTGTGGGAAGCTGAGAGAACAAAAACAGCAGGAATCAAGTAAGCAACATGTGGGTGACTGAAACTCAGATGCTGAGAAGATGGAGAAGGCTTGTGAAACAGACAGAGAAACGTGAAAGTGAGTCCAGTAAGGTGGTCAGGCTTGGAGGAGTCAGAAGAAGACAGGGTGCTGTCTAGCAAATGCACAAATGGAGGAAAGGGCTGTTCTGGGCATCTTCCTGCAAGAAATCACTATCCATGTTGGTGTATTTAAGTGAAGTGAGTCTAATTCATCTGCTGAGCCAAAGAATAGTCTAGAAGTAATATGCCATCGCTAGTAACCTTTAAGATTGTGCCTATGTGTAACACAGAAGATGCCTGCTGTATAATGTACTCAAAAGTTGTGCTCAGTAAAGTATGCCTTGGTTTTACTGACGTGTCTGTCATCCTTATCTGTGATTCCTATGGACCGGGTGAGGAGTATAACAAGACAGGACTGAAGGTACTAAAAGTAAGATCATCAGCACCCACACACACCAGGGACTCTCAGTTTAATGTAACGCGCTGGGGTGGACCTATCACATCACTAGACTATGGCCACCACCACGACAGTGAACCCCGACACGGCTTCATGTACATAGCCTTTAAAGAATTTATTTGGTATAGTTTAGAAGAGAAAGAAAAGAAAATGCTAGAGTTTTTAATTGTTTAAATAAGATTTAAGAAAACATTGAAAAAAGGAGGGTGTTAGTAAAACTACCCCTGCATAGTATAGAGAAAATTATATTTAATTTAACTTTGAAAACATTTTAGATTTGTGTTACAAAAATAAACTATTTTAATAATCTCCTCTGGCGCACAGATTAGGTCTCTTGCCAAACCTGACTGCTTCCTAATTACCTTCCTATTAAATATTATTATGTGTACAAGCTCTTATTTCCATAAGTACAGACTGATTCATCACCTCTTCATTATCATAGTGAATTAATGAATTAGATGGCCAGATTTAATCCCTCTAGTGCATTAAAGTTCCCTTAAATTCCCTGATACTTGATACAATTTAATGGTACACAAACTGAATGCTCTTTAAATCACTGCTCAATTAAATCTTAACACCTAAAGCTGGTATTAGCTTCACATTTTTGGTCCAAAATGCTTCTGAAGGTGACAATCAAGAGGAAAACATGAATAAATAGAAATAAAGTTATGAGTTTAAAAGGATTCTGTCACCTTTAAATACCCCCAAACTAAAAACACATACAGTATATATTCATATATGGAACCTAGCCCCTATAAAAATCATATGTTGTAGAGATTTCACTATTTTTATAAACTAATGCATGAAAAAATGTTTATTATGCAGTATATGTAATTGAGGTGTCCTCAGTCCAACCTTGTTAATGACACTGTATGAGCCAAAGGCACAGAAAGTGTCATTTCCTGCACTCTCAACCCCCTCTCCAGTCTGCATATATAACTGCACATTACTGGGCAGCTAATGCTAACATGAGAGGGGGTTGAAAGGCCCATCCCTTCAACCCTGTGTGAATTTGATCAACTCCCCAGTAGTGATGGGCGAATCCTAAATTACTCGGAATCGCTTGACTCTAGCGAGTCCGAGCCCGGGACTCGCTACTCGTTGCGAGTCTATCGAGTCCAATGTTAATGAATGGGGAAGCGAGTAATAGCGAGTAGTGTGCGATTTACAAATCGCAGATGTGTCTCGGAAGCTTCAGCCTGAAGCAATCCTAGTTTTGTCAGAGACTCTAAACTAGGATTGATTTGCATTGGACTCTTTTACTGTGCAAGTAATCGCTGGGAAACTCGCACAGATAAGAGTCCAGCTGTCTCCTCTGTGCTGGCTGCCGCAGCTCCAGGGTCCTAGAGCCCGCCTGCTGCCTGATGTAGCAGAGCTGAGATTGTTCTCAGTCTGCTCATTCCCTGTGCATAGACATCTATATCTATGCACAGGGATGTAGCAGAGAGGGCATTGCGTTTTGGACTACGTCAGACGGAAGAGGATTTTTTTAATTAAAGATGGAGTCCCTAATGGCTTTTTTTTAAAATTTCTAATAAAAAATGTTCTCTGTGTTGTGTTTTTTTTAAAACAATTTAATAGAAATTCATGGCGGTCATGTCTAATATTGGCGTGACCGCCATAAATTTCGGGCTTAGGGCCAGCTGATAATACAAAGCTGGCCCTAACCTCTTTATTACCCAGCGTGCCACCGCCACCAGGGCCGCTGGAAGAGCGGGGTTCAGCGCCAGAGGATGGCGCTTCAATGAACGCGCCATCTTCTGGGGCGGCTGCGGGCTGCAATTTGCAGCGGGGGGTGCCCAGAACGCTTGGGCATCCCTGCGCTGCGGATTCCAGCCCCCAGCTGCTTAGCTGTACCTGGCTAGACATAGAAATTGCGCGGAGCCCCACTCATTTTTTTTTTATTATTTCATGAAATTCATGAAATAATTAAAAAAAAGGGCTCCCCTATATTCTTGTGTCCGGCCTGGTACAAATAGGCATCTGGGGGTTGGGGGCAGCCCGTCGCTGCCTGCTGGATCCGGCTGGTTCCAGAAATACGGCGAAACCCATGTAATTTTTTTTCTGAAAAATCAATAAAACAATCCTAAAAAAGGGACTGCATCTTTATTAACCCCTCGCCCATGGTCCAGGGGTAAAAAAAGATGCAGTCCCTTTTATTTACATTGTTTTATGGATTTGTCAGAAAAAAATTTCACGTGGGCTTCGCCGTATTTCTGGAACCAGCCGGATCCAGCAGGCAGCGACGGGCTGCCCCCAACCCCCAGATGCCTATTTGTACCAGGCCGGACACAAGAATATAGGGGAGCCCTTTTTTTTAATTATTTCATGAATTTCATGAAATAATAAAAAAAAAATGAGTGGGGCTCCGCGCAATTTCTATGTCTAGCCAGGTACAGCTAAGCAGCTGGGGGCTGGAATCCGCAGCGCAGGGATGCCCAAGCGTTCTGGGCACCCCCCGCTGCAAATTGCAGCCCGCAGCCGCCCCAGAAGATGGCGCGTTCATTGAAGCGCCATCCTCTGGCGCTGAACCCCGCTCTTCCAGCGGCCCTGGTGGCGGTGGCACGCTGGGTAATAAAGGGGTTAATACCAGCTTTGTTATACAAGCTGGTATTAAGCCCGAGATTCTTAATGTCAGGCCACGTTTGACCCAGCCACTAAGAATCTCCAATAAAGGGTTAAAAAAACACAACACAGAGAAATTTTTTTATTAGAAATAAAAAAAAAGCCATTAGGGACTCCATCTTTAATTAAAAAAATCCTTTTCCGTCCGACGTAGTCCAAAACGCGATGTCCTCTCTGCTACATCCCCTGTGCATAGATATAGATGTCTATGCACAGGGAATGAGCAGACTGAGAACAATCGCAGCTCTGCTACATCATCTCTGTGAGCAGGCGGGCTCTAGGACCCTGGAGCTGCGGCAGCCTGCACAGAGAAGACAGCTGGACTCGGCTCGCAAAGTAACAGCAGTTACTTTGCGAGTTTCCCTGCGATTACTTGCACAGTAATCAGACCAATGCAAGTCAAAGGCAATCCTAGTTTTGTCAGCGTCTCTGACAAAACTAGGATTGATATTGATTTGCATTGGACTCGTTTACTGTGCGAGTAATCGCTGGGAAACTCGCAGAGTAACGAGTCCTGCGAGTCCCTTACTACTCGCCGAGTAACGAGTCCTAGCGAGTAGATTCGCCCATCCCTACTCCCCAGTGTTGCTGCATGCAGGGCTTAGGATTCAATTCAGGCAGTATCTAATATATAAAAGCCGAAGGCACTTCCGTCACTTTGTCTGGAGCTATATATTGAAGCCAATGGCACTTCCGCCACTTTGTCCGGAGCTGACGTCACTGGAGCCCTACACCCGTTCAGGGTGAGCCAAAATGGCGGCCGTAAGCGGGAGCGGGACTCATACAGCCCGCTACACTTACGGCTACCCCTACAGTGCCCCAAAACACACACACGCCATCAGAACAACATCACACATACACACACACACACTCTGTCACTGCACTATCTTATATTGTCACCTGTCCAGGCTCCACCGGCGATCCAACTATATCTTCAGATACTGTGTACAGGACCTCACATGATGTTACAGTCACGTGAACGGTCATGTGACTGTGAGACTACGCGAGGTCCTGTACACAGCTTCTGAAGATATAGCTCGATCGCCGGTGGAGCCTGGACCGGTGAGAATATAAGATGCTTTGTCATTTTTAGCCCCTGCAGTCCGGAGCACAGGAGAGGGGAGCACCGGGCACTGCAAGGCCATCGGGACGGGGGAGAGCACGGGGAACCCGACGGAATGGTACAGGGGAGATGATGGGGACCGCATGGAGGAGAGCACAGAGGCCTGCACGGGGGACCTTACGTCCGAGAGCTTGGGGGCAAAATGTATCCCCTGTCACCGGTGTCTATTGTTCCTGCTGCACTGTCACCTCTGTGTATTGTACCTGCTGCTCTGTCACCTCTGTGTATTGTACCAGCAGCTCTGTCACCTCTGTGTACTGTACCTGCTGCTCTGTCACCTCTGTGTATTGTACCAGCAGCACTGTCACCTGTGTGTATTGTACCAGCAGCTCTGTCACCTCTGTGTATTATACCAGCAGCACTGTCACCTCTGTGTGTTGTACCAGCAGCTCTGTCACCTCTGTGTATTGTACCTGCTGCTCTGTCACCTGTGTGTATTGTACCAGCAGCACTGTCACCTCTGTGTATTGTACCTGCTGCACTGTCACCTGTGTGTATTGTACCAGCAGCACTGTCACCTCTGTGTATTGTACCTGCTGCACTGTCACCTGTGTGTATTGTACCAGCAGCCCTGTCACCTCTGTGTATTGTACCTGCAGCACTGTCACCTCTGTGTTTTGTACCAGCAGCACTGTCACCTCTGTGTATTGTACCAGCAGCCCTGTCACCTGTGTGTATTGTACCAGCAGCACTGTCACCTCTGTGTATAGTACCTGCATCATTGTCACCTGTGTGTATTGTACCAGCAGCACTGTCACCTGTGTGTTTTGTACCAGCAGCACTGTCACCTGTGTGTATTGTACCAGCAGCAGCACAGTCACCTCTGTGTATTGTACCAGCAGCACTGTCACCTGTGTGTATTGTACCAGCAGCACTGTCACCTCTGTGTATTGTACCTGCTGCACTGTCACCTGTGTGTATTGTACCAGCAGCCCTGTCACCTCTGTGTATTGTACCTGCAGCACTGTCACCTCTGTGTTTTGTACCAGCAGCACTGTCACCTCTGTGTATTGTACCAGCAGCCCTGTCACCTGTGTGTATTGTACCAGCAGCACTGTCACCTCTGTGTATTGTACCTGCAGCATTGTCACCTGTGTGTATTGTACCAGGAGCACTGTCACCTGTGTGTATTGTACCAGCAGCACTGTCACCTGTGTGTATTGTACCAGCAGCAGCACAGTCACCTCTGTGTATTGTACCAGCAGCACTGTCACCTGTGTGTATTGTACCAGCAGCACTGTCACCTCTGTGTATTGTACCAGCAGCGCTGTCACCTGTGTGTATAGTACCACCAGCATCATCACTGTCACCTCTGTGTATTGTACCTGCAGCACTGTCACCTCTGTGTATTGTACATGCAGCACTGTTACCTCTGTGTATTGTAACAGCAGCAGCACAATCACCTCTGTGTATTGTATCAGCAGCACTGTCACCTGTGTGTATTGTACCAGCAGCACTGTCACCTCTGTGTATTGTACCAGCAGCACTGTCACCTGTGTATATTCTACCAGCAGCAGTCACCTGTGTGTATTGTATATAACCTACAAATAAGAACCTCTCAATTCACCAAAGAGCTGGCAACCTCAAATTATTTTACCCAAACGATGTGATGATCAAAAATAAGAACATCCCAAAACCACACCAACTACGTAATAGTAAGCAGATATTACAAATTTTATTAATAAATAAATAGACAAGACAAGAAACCGTAGGATAATACAATACAAACATCCATTTGGAGAGTATACACAAAAAACATTATTTGTGGTACAGTTGTTATAACCCCTAAATAAGGGAGAGACCAACTTGTGCAGTAATTCCAAACGGGAACCTTATATTTACAGAGAATTCTGAGTTAATATGCTACAGAGCATTTGACCACCTGTAACTGGTCCAAAGAAGTACTGAAAAATAAATCTACTCTGCATGCATAATGCTATTGCTAGGTACCACACAAAAGACCCATTACATGGAAATCTTGGAAAATTAGGCTACAGCCATCAGAGACATGCTGAGGTGGTTCCCCCAGTCTGCCCTGTAATGGTTAAACAACTGTATTAAATATAAATCGCATTTCATTTACCTTGTGCCATGATATGAACCTTTTGGTAAGGTAACCGATATGGAGCCTGCACGACTAGTCCACCTGTGTGTATTGTACCAGCAGCCCTGTCACCTGTGTGTATTGTACCGGCAGCACTGTCACCTCTCTGTGTGTTGTACCAGCACCACTCTCACCTCTGTGTATTGTACCAGCACCACTGTCACCTGTGTGTATTGTACTAGCAGCACTGTCACCTGTGTGTATTGTACCAGCACCAGCGGCAGCAGTGTCACCTCTGTGTATTGTAACAGCAGCAGCATTGTCACCTCTGTGTATTGTTCCAGCAGCACTGTCACCTCTTTGTATTGTACCACCTGCACTGTCTCCTCTGTGTATTGTACCAGGAGCACTGTCACCTGCGTGTATTCTACCAGCAGCAGTCACCTTTGTGTATTGTACCAGCAGCAGCACAGTCACCTGTGTGTATTGTACCAGCAGCACTGTCACCTGTGTGTATTGTACCAGCAGCACTGTCACCTCTGTGTATTGTACCAGCAGCCCTGTCACCTGTGTGTATTGTACCAGCAGCACTGTCACCTCTGTGTATAGTACCTGCATCATTGTCACCTGTGTGTTTTGTACCAGCAGCCCTGTCACCACTGTGTATTGTACCAGCAGCACTGTCACCTCTCTGTGTGTTGTACCAGCACCACTCTCACCTCTGTGTATTGTACCAGCAGCACTGTCACCTGTGTGTGTTGTACCAGCAGCACTGTCACCTGTGTGTATTGTACCAGAACCAGCGGCAGCAGTGTCACCTCTGTGTATTGTACCAGCAGCAGCATTGTCACCTCTGTGTATTGTTCCAGCAGCACTGTTACCTCTGTGTATTGTACCAGCAGCAGCATTGTCACCTCTGTGTATTGTTCCAGCAGCACTGTCATCTCTTTGTATTGTACCACCTGCACTGTCTCCTCTGTGTATTGTACCAGCAGCAATGTCACCTCTGTGTATTCTACCAGCAGCAGTCACCTGTGTGTATTCTACCAGCAGCAGTCACCTGTGTGTATTGTACCAGCAGCAGCACTGTCACCTGTGTGTATTGTACCAGCAGCACTGTCACTTCTGTGCATTGTAGCAGCAGCAGCTGCCCTGTGACCTGTGTCTATTGTACCAGCAGCACTGTCACCTGTCTGTATTGTACCAGCAGCACTGTCACCTCTGTGTATTGTACCAGCAGCAGCATTGTCACCTCTGTGTTTTGTTCCAGCAACATTGTCACCTCTGTGTATTGTGCCAGCATCAGCAGCTTGCTCTGCACACAATAAATAAATAGAAAAAACCAGACAGCCCCTCCTTTAAGCTTTTCAGCCCAGGTGCAAATCTAAATAACTGTTATATACAGTCATGGCCAAAAGTATTGATACCCCTGCAATTTTGTCAGATAATATTCAGTTTCCTCCTGAAAATGATTGCAATCACAAATTATTTGGTATTATTATCTTTATTTAATTTGTCTTAAATGAAAAAACACAAAAGAGAATGAAGCAAAAAGCAAAACATTGATCATTTCACACAAAACTCCAAAAATGGGCCAGACAAAAGTATTGGCACCCTTAGCCTAATACTTGGTTTCACAACCTTTAGCCAAAATAACTGCGATCAACCGCTTCCGGTAACCATCAATGAGTTTCTTACAATGCTCTGCTGGAATTTTAGACCATTCTTCTTTGGCAAACTGCTCCAGGTCCCTGATATTTGAAGGGTGCCTTCTCCAAACTGCCATTTTTAGATCTCTCCACAGGTGTTCTATGGGATTCAGGTCTGGACTCATTGCTGGCCACCTTAGAAGTCTCCAGTGCTTTCTCTATACTTTTGTCTGGCCCATTTTTGGGGTTTTGTGTGAAATGATCAATGTTTTGCTTTTTGCTTCATTCTCTTTTGTGTTTTTTCATTGAAAACAAATTAAATGAAGATAATAATACCAAAGAATTTGTGATTGCAATCATTTTCAGGAAGAAACTGAGTATTATCTGACAGAATTGCAGGGGTGTCAATACTTTTGGTCACAACTGTCATGTTCATATAAAGTTTAAATGCTATTTACAGGGAAGCAAAGAAGGTACTTACATCTCTGACAGGGGAGTCAGTCCAGATCTCTGGGTGTTCTTCCTCGGTCAGCTACATCATAGATACCATTGGGTAGCTCTCGGTCACGAGTGAAGGCCAGCAAGTCGTAGTACCATAACTTGGGCACATATACTTCATCTGTTCCAGCACCAGACTTCGTGGACTTCTCGACCTTGTTCATCTCCTTTTTGTAGGCAGTGCATACTCCCTGAATCTTTTTCTTCACAACAATTTCATCCACCGTGCTGCTGGGATTGTGCTGCTTGAAGAGGGCAACTAATTTGTCATATGCCTCCTTTTATTGTATTTATTACTATAGTTGGCAGATTTAATTTTACAAAGGCAGGGAAGGGAGCGATTCAATTCGATCACTTCACGAATAAACTCCTGGCTATCGGAGGACATCTGAAATAAAGAAAAGACCCCCTAAATAGCTGCCCACGCAAAAGCGTATGTACACAGATTGAAGCCAAGCCCTCCAATATTGAATAGGGCTATGATAGCAGATAATTGGTAGGTATCCTATAAGTAAAAATGGAAACCCTACAAAGATGCTAAATTGAGACCCCAAACGATGCATTCCATGCAGACGGAGTATAACTATGTCAGAAGGCGCCAGATGAACCTGTGTGGAGTCGCAGCCAGGAGAACTCTAGTACGATCTGCGACCAGCGACTTTCCTGCAGTGCACTAGCCACTCTGAAGGGGACGCTGAAGCAAACCACGTGGCGAAATGGAGCAAAAATACGATCCGCAAACCAGCAACCGCTTAGGAACAAAGGACGGAAGCGCTACTACGTTGCCTTCTTTTCAGGCAAGGTCACCCAATCAGAGTGCAGTAATGGTCACCAATCGGAGCTGAGGGGGCGCGGAAAAGGCAACGCAAAAGCATGCCTAGGTGGCTTACATCATCAAACACTACGCCCCTATTGAGGTCTGAGTCGTCAGATTAGCTGCTGTGTGACAGGGTCCCAAAGACTGCCGAGGTCGTTATACGGGTTGCCGTATCAATGCTGAGTCGTTGAGTAGATCTGACTGTTTGACATCTCACCAGCAACCACGTAGCAATGGAAGAAATGCAAAGAAAGAACTGTCAGACTTCAGCAGTTGCACAGAGACCAACTAGGCTGTGGCTCAGCAGGGAAGTAAAGCAACTATGCAGAAAGAGGTCACTAGATTGAATTCCAAAAGCCAGCCATGGCAGTACCCTCCCCTTCTTCGAGGGGCCACTGGACCCTCAGCAGCCCCCATCATCTGACTTTGCTGATGGAACTCGCTCAACTGGCAATTCACATGAAGATTCCACGAATCAACTCAGGAGTTATCTTCAGGATCATAACCATTCCACTTGAGAAGATACTGTGATAGGCGCCTGAGCCGCCTGGAATTCAGCACTCGGTCTACCTCATACTCCTGATCCTCCAAATCCATCTTAATTTTGTTTTGAGGATCAGGTGTCCCCTCAAATTTTTTTAAAAGGGAAAAAAGAAAGAAGTTTTTGATCATCAAGACAAACAGAGTTTAAGTTTAACCGTCACAGGATTGAAAACTTCAATAATCCTGTATAGACCTAGAAATGTAGGGGCAAACCTTCTAGATGACACTTTAAGATGTAGATTTTTTGAGGACAACCACACAAATCCACCAACCCTAAAGACAGAAACCTTGTTAAGCCTGTGGTCGGCACCCTTTTGACCTACTCAATGGTTGCCAAAATGCCACCATCAATGTACTTCCTGGTTTTACCTAATCCGGAATTAAATTAAGGAATTATAAACAGAATAAAGCAAATGCTCCAGGTTCAGTTCTCCCTTTGGTATCTCAGCAAGCACCTATTTGCATAGGTTCAACAGAGTCAACTGGTAAGGAGGAAGATGCCATTGAAACGCCTTTAAATTTGTCACTATCTCTTAGGTGTTTATGTGGCATCCCAGAGTCCAGTTGCCACAGTGGCTTTGCCTCCCTCGGGAGGTAGGGTCATGCTTGGAAGCAAGATAGGGTATCCACACCAGGTAAGCCCACAGCACACAACACCTTCCTGACTCCAGACCAGAAGGGGGAGCTCTGAAACCCAAATTCAGGGGAGCTACCCTATAAATTCTGGTCTGGGGGCGGGGTTAGTCTGTCCATTTCCTAGGAGGACTTTTGAAGACATCCTGCGGACTGGAGCAGTGTCAGGCACATCTGAGGATATTTACTAGCCAGCGTGAGGGACCCATAGGAGAGGGTCTGAGGAGAGGAGTAAGCCCAGGGAGAGGAGTCTGTTAACGGTTCACCTAAGAGTGGAGCGCCAGAACCAAACACCAGAGACCAAGGTTGCGAGGGTGCTCTAGGCCCAGCAACCAAAACTGGAGGGTGGGAGATTCCAAGTCTCCTGGCCACAAAAGCACCTGGAGGCGCAGCAACGTGAAGAGCTCAGGGACCTTGGCCAGAGGAGCAACACCCGGGAAGGGCTTGAGCTGCCTGCCATACTGGTGATAGACTGTCCAGCAGGAGGAAAGGGTCGCAGCTTAGCTACAGGCAGCCAGGACCGGCAGGGAGGAGTGCAGCAGGGAGGCCTCAGAACTTGCCGGGTGAGAAGGTCCTTAACTTGCATCCAGGCCACCCGGATTCCTAACAACAACTGTGGACTGTACCCTGGCTCCTACCGCTTCAGTAATAGTAACGGAAAAAAACCTGCGTGTCTGTTGGTTATTCAGCGCCCTGAGTCCTGCACCCCAATGGCCTGCCACCACCATAGCCCTTGCTGGTTGCCCCGGGGAGCCGCTCCATCCGTGGGGAACGATACCACCACATCTGCCCATCCATTATCCCCGGAGGACCCGCACTGCAGCACCGGCCCCAGTAGCGACACCTATCCCCTAAATCCTGTCCCCCTGAACTTTTAAAGATTTATCCCCAGGGTCACCGAGCCAGGTCTAAACCCCTGTGACTCCCCCGGAAGCGCCAAAGCCTAGAACCGAGTGCCCCACGGCCCTGGGGCGTGTCATTTATCCAAATGAACAGCCAGTGTCATAGCTACCTCCAGAGACTGTGGGCAGGAACTGTATGCCATTATGTTCCTAATCTGAACCGAAAGTCCTTGATAGAACTGACTCCAAAAAGGTGAAAGTACAATTTGCATGAGACAGAAAAAATTGAAATCTTGCTTCTAACCTTGCTGAAGCAGTCTGGTAATTTTACTTTGGGTTTTAATGTGTCACATTAAGACAGAGCAAGTCCTCTGTAGTGGCAGAATGTTCTTGCTGCTGCTGTAGCTCGATATCTGACACTTCCATGAATAAGAAAAATGCATTTATTTTTCATGTACTATACGCCATGGCGTATGAAAAATTGCCCTGGAGAAGGCTGCGTTGTTATTCCACACAGTGTTGGAGGATATAAAGTCACCATGTGGTCCCCCTGCGTACCTGTGGCCATAGTAAGGCACAGCAGCTGGGACAGGTGTAGAGGGCAGAGGTCAATCACAAGTCCGTCAACCACAAACAAATTAATCAGGTATGTGTGCACGTCGCGAGTAAATTACACAGAAAGGGGTCATGTTTCAAGTACGACCGCTCATGCCCGGAAGCACACCAACTGAGATTTATTGAAACACATGTATTTCTACAGGAAGGCAAAAAGGCGTTAGAGGGTGGGGAATTCTATTGTTAATGGGTGGGAAGTTTTAGTACATTCTACTAGGATGTTAGTCTCTTGATTAGCTGGATCTTGCTGGACAAATCTGATACATGGAGTCCTCCTCCTTGGGATTAAGCCAGATCCAGGGTGCAGTACATGATATAGGCCCCATCTTGGGTAATCACTCATCAAGCAATGTGGCGGATCACATGACATATCTAATTATCAGTTATGTATGGAAAAATTGTGATACTTTACCTTATAAGAAACATTTCACATTTCCTTATCCTCAACAATCCCCCCTAAATACACAATTTTTCCCTAAGGACCTATGACTTGCCCCTCATGCGTTCCTCTTCTTTGTTTCACCTTGGTAGCAAAGACCCATCCCTTGTGGATGACCCCATTGCATGAAGGGCTTGGTACATGAGGAGCTCAGCCTTCTTCTCTCCCTGCCTGTCTTTACCTAAGGGGGGTTGATTTGTAAAGGAGACTTGTGGCTGCTACAGGTGGTATTTCTTCCTCGCCTATTATTTCATAGTTGTCAACAGGGGTATCAGTCAGACTCTGGTAACTACCATTTTTGATTCTCACTGGGTACATGACTTTGGTTGTCGATTCTAACGTGTTAGAGATTGCTTTTCCCACACAAGGGATCACACATGTGGATATCAACATTAGGACCAATATAACCCCCAAAATGGCCATTCCCACTTGGACTAACAGCTGTTTCCATTGTTTGGTCCAGGAGAACCAATCTTCCCATGGGTGGCTAATCCCTGAGTTTTCTTTAAGTTCTATGGCCAGATTGTTGATTTTATTTATGGCTATAGTGACTTTCCCATCTATACCTGTGTGGTCTGGAATATACGTACAGCAGTCATCCCCAAACATGGCACATATCCCCCCGTTCTCGGCTAATAACATATCAACAGCTGTTCTAGTCTGTAGGGCCATTTTGGAGGCAACTGCTAACTGTTCTCGGAGACCCTCTAAAGAATCTCGGGTATAATTTACAAATCTCTGTTGATTATAATAAAGATAATTAATCCAATCTACATTTTTTTGAATGACACAAAAAGGAAAAGGGATTCGAATCCAGCAGCCACCTGATCTCTTGCTTTAAATTCATTAGGGACCCCCCTTGTCACTCCAATGCTATCTATATAGACCTGTGGATCTATACTCCCTCTTGGTGCCTCGACTGATCTCATTCTTACTCCTTCGGGTCTTACATCGGCCATCTGTGGGGCTGGATCATAGGGAATTATTTTAAAGGGTATTACTGCTTTGACCAGGGTACATTGTCCTTTCCACACAAGAGGTAACCTTGCCCTAAGTTTCATGTCAGCACACAACCAGTAAATATCAAAGAGTGCATTTGTGTGATTCATCAAAAATTCGGATGTCACATTGACTTCTTGATGACAGAACCCCTTAGGGAAAGTACCCATTCCTCTTCCCTTCTGTTCCCCGTTATAACAAGTATGGTTCCCTTTGTAGACTATAATTTCTGCTGAGGGTTTGGATGGCTTGCTATCAAGTAATGGCCTATATTTTGGACAATCAGTCGTGTTTTCCCCTTTTAGGAGTTGCATAAGGCACTCTACTTGATCTCTGGGAACATGGTAGGGGACTGTCCCTAGGTGGACTCTAGCAGCTGCACAAGCTATACACCCTGAAACATTTTGGCTTCTAGTTGTGTATCTTACCCATTCCAACCACAAGTTTCGAGTGACATAACTATCTGTCTCAACTGCAAAGGCATCCTCCCAAGTTAGTCCTGGAATTGGGATAACTTCTTTAATGATTTTGCCCAAGCTCTCTATCCCAAAAGCTTCAGTCTGATTCCCCTTTGGTTTCTCAGCTATGTCCTTAAACTGTATCCAACCCATCCAATGAGCTGTAGATGTACTCATACAATTAGGGAGATATATTCCCAGGACATAAGTGGCTAGGTCCCCTTTTTGAGCAGTCTCTAAGTTTATTATGAGGGTCTGCATTTTCTCGAATTCCAATCACATCCTGGGGTACTGGCATAGGAGTGGTGGCCTACAGCGGTGAGGGTTAATCTGGTGGCCAGACTCCTTCCCTGTTTGTCCTTCCTGTCAAGGGCTTCGGCAGGGCTATATCCCCAATCATCCCCTGTATTCCAGGCAGCGTCACTCCAGTAATGACAATTATTGTTTCCTTTCCTGGTTACACACAAATAATACTGTAGTGGTGCCCCCCCGCCTTTGGTGTTTCCCAGCAGTCTTTTGGGGCACTTGACTACATCACAATACTCTATTCTCCACGTGTTTATCTCCTGGGTAAGATTTGTCCACAGTATGGTAGCCGTACCTGGGTACTTTGTGGTGTCATCAGGAGCATCAGCATTATACACTATAGCAGCATCTAAAAAACTTATAAAAAGGTTTATAAAAAGGATAAACAGCATCAGCGAGCTGTAGGTGGTGGATCCACTTTTTTGCAGTGTGAAGCGTGGATCCATGTCGGCCTTCCGTCAAGTTTCACCGAGGTGGGTGTTGTCAGTAGCACTTGGAAGGGCCCGTCAAATCTTGGCTCAAGACAGGTTCGTCTGAGATGTCGCTTCACCAACACCCAATCACCAGGCTCAATGGAATGAGTCTCAATATTTCCGGATGGATCTGGAATTGAAGACAGAACTGTAGAAGATATATTAGCTATCTCTCGAGACAACTGTATCACAAACTGCACTGTCCTGTCTTGACCTTTGGTCAGGTCTTATGTCTCTACCTGTATTGGTCTGGGCGTCCGTCCAAACAGTATCTCATACGGAGTCAGTCCATGTTTCCCCTGGGGTGTATGTCTCACATGGTACAGGACTATTGGCAACAATTCTACCCATGTCAAGGGACTTTCCTGACTCATTTTCCCTAGCCTGTTTTTGAGGGTAGCATTCATTCTCTCCACTTTCCCTGAACTTTGGGGATGGTATGGTGTGTGTAGGCCTACATCTGCCCCTAGCATGTGCCACAGTTCTTGGTAAACCTGTGCTGTGAAGGCAGGACCCTGGTCACTTTCCACAACTTCTGGTATTCCGAATCTGCAGGCTGTCTCCACCATGAGTTTCTTTGCAGTTCTTTTGTCTGTCATATTGGCCACAGGGTATGCTTCTGGCCACCCGGAGAACATGTCCACCATCACCAGTACATATTCATATTTCCCGCTCTTTGGCATCTGGATATGGTCAACTTGGATCCTTTGAAATGGGTATTCAGGTTTGGCCATATGTTTTGCAGGTACTTTTTCTGTTCTTCCTGGGTTATAAGTATTGCAGATGTGGCATGCCCGGTTGTAGGCTGTCAGAGTGGTGAGAATCCCAGGAGCATGGTAGAACTTCTTCACCAACGCCCATGCTTGGTTTTTCCCCCGATGCGTTGGCCCATGTGCCCATGCTGCTATGGCCGAGTACATTCTTCTTGGCAGACAGGGGCGCCCATCTTTCTTCCATAAGTTTTGTTCACATTTTGCTCCTTCCTGCTTCCATTCATCTGTTTCTTGCCTTGAAGTATGTACCTGTTCAGACAAGAGTTTGTCCATTGGTGTTCTTCCTATTCCAAGATTGTCCCTTCGATCTTCTGGAGCTTGCTTCTGCATGTTTGCGAGGACCTTCTTCTTCTGGGCTCTTGTGACTACCAAGATTCTTACCAGCCAATCTTCTGACACCTCTTGAACTGCTGCTTGTCTGGCTTCTTCATCTGCCAGCCGGTTTCCTCTGGCTTCTTTTGTCTGTGAGTTAGTGTGCACTCTGACTTTAATCACAGCCATTTGTCGTGGCTTCTGCATGGCTTCCATAAGGTTGCTGATGTGCTGTGCATGCCGGACAGGTGTTCCTGATGCTGTAATGAAGCCTCTATGTTTCCATAGAAGGCCAAAGTCGTGAGCGATCCCAAAGGCATATCGGGAGTCTGTGAAGATGTTGACTGTTTTATCTTCTGCCAAGTTACAGGCTGCCCATAGAGCCACAAGTTCAGCCTCTTGTGCTGACATATGACTCGGAAGGGCTCCTGACGTCTCGACTTGAGTTTCTGTGGTTACAGCAAATCCAGTGTGGAATCTACCTGTTTGATCAGCAAATCGGGATCCATCAGTCCAGAGCTCCATATCAGGTGATAGGAGAGGAACTTCCTGTACTGTGATATCCATCACACCGTCATTCTTCAAAGCATCAGCACAGTTATGCCTGTTATCTTCTGTTTCCACAGGCACATAACTGTCTATCTCGGGTACATAACCATCTATATCCCCCCTCGAGAGGGGAAGAAGAGTGGCTGGATTCAAGTTGTTACACCTCTTGAGGGTGATGTTGTCTGGCAACAACAAAGAGCATTGCAAACGGAGATGACGTTGAGCAGTGAGGTGTCTTGGCTGGACTTGATCGAGGACCGTCTTGATGTCATGTGGTGCATAGACAACTGTTGAGTGACCCAGGATAACTTCTGCAGTCCTGTCCAAGAGTGCTCTGGCAGCATGTACTGCCTTAAGGCAGACAGGAGATGTGCAGGCTACTGGATCCAGGCGGCAGGAATAGTACCTCAGGGGTCTCTGGCAACCTCCATGGTCCTGAGTCAGAACTCCAGCTGCATGGCCGTCATTTTCTGAGATGTACAAGGTGAATGGAAGATCGTAGTTGGGGAGGCCCAGGGCCAGGGCACTGATGATCTGTTGCTTAAGAAGCTCAAAGGAATCTTGTTGTTGTTGGTATATGCCGGCGGTTTCAGCTTCAAGGAATGAAGGTCCTGTCTTGAGGGCGTCATAGAGAGGCTGCATAGTCCTGGAAGCATCTGGGATCCACTGGCGGCAGTATGTGATGAGGCCTAAGAAGGACTGTAACTGGCTGATTGTCTTGGGATATTGTAGGGCTTCAATAGCTGCTTTGCGCTGTTCAGTGAGATGTTTAGTACCTTGAGAGATGCAGTGGCCCAAAAATAGGACTCTGGTTTGACAATAGTGTAGCTTCTCTTTGGAGACTTTGTAATGAATGGATGCCAAGTGTAACAGCAGGGAATGTGAAAGGTCCTTGCATTGCTGATAGGTGTCAGCACAGAGAAGAAGGTCACCCACATACTGCAGTAGCGCGACTCCTGGGTTGGCATCCTTCCAGGGTTGAAGGCACTGCTGTAGAGCCTGAGTAAACTGATTAGGGCTATTTTGAGCCCCTTGAGGCATTACTGTCCAGGTGAGCTGGTGACCTTGGAAGGTGAAGGCAAACAGGTATTGGCAGTCTGGATGCAATGGAACACTGAAGAAGGCATTGGCAAGGTCAATAACTGTGAAGTAGGTAGCTCCAGCAGGAATAGCAGACAACAATGTATGTGGGTTGGGGACCACTGGTGTCTCCAAAACAGTAGCTGCATTTAGGGCTCGGAGGTCTTGAACCAGTCTGAACTTGGGTGGTTGGCCCTTGGGTACCTTCTTCTGGACGGGAAAAAGGGGCGTATTGCATTCTGAGATACATGGGATAAGTGCCCCATGAGCCATCAAGACATCAATTTGTGCCTTTAGAGAATGTTCCTGGATAGCCTTGAGAGGATACTGAGGAATCCTGGGCAATGGAACTCCCGGTTTGCGGTGTACCCAAATTGGGGCTACTGGCAGCTTGCCAATGTCATCGGGTCCCTTGGACCAAAGGGCCTCTGGCAGGTCTAGAGGTAGCTGTGTTTGGTCAAACTCAGTTCCAGAGAACAAGAGAGGAAAGGCCCTGAGCAGACAGACTTCTTCCTGAGAATATGGGTTGTTGAGTTGAAGTGACATGCCACCGTGTTCAAAGGTAATTGAAGCTCTCTTTCTCTTCAGAAGATCTGCCCCCAAGAGACTGACTGGGCAGGTATCAGACACTAGCAATCTGGTAGTTAGTTCTGGAAATGGGCCCAGTGGGACTGGGGTGCTTTAATGGCGTTACCTTCTATCTCAATGCAAGACAGGTAATCTGTGGAGAGGGGGAGATCATGGGGAAGGTCCTTCCATGTGATGATGGTCTTGGCCGCACCCGTGTCTACCAGGAAGTCAACAGGGGTAGATCCCACTGTCAGCGTGACAGTACCACAGGGAGATTTGGGTCCCAGGGATGGTAGGGTGGGCACAGGCTGGCCTGAACTTCATGCATTGGGAAATTGGTTCTGTTGTTGTTGTTGTTGAGGGGACACCATTACGTCATTGGAGTTGTGCTGAAAATGGCCCTGTTGGGGTCCCCGCTGGCGGGACCGGCACTCTCTTCTCATATGGCCTTGTTTACCACAGTTCCAGCAGACCCAGGCTTTTCTGCACTGGCGTCCATATCGCTGTTGTGTCTGATTGTGGTTGCCATGGCTGAGGTATATTATACTGCTGTTGGTATTGTGTTTGGAGCTGCTGTGATGGGCTGACCATATTGGGCACAGGGTCACGCTAAGCAGCCATGATTGTAAGAGTATCTTCATCATCTCCCAGGTCCATCATAAGGATTTTCTTCTTCTTCTTTGCATCTTCAGCCTTTTCTTTTTCTTTTTAAGCCTTGTACAAACTCTTGACAATAAGGAGGGCATCTTTCAGGGACAAGTTGACAACTTCTGGGCGTGTAGACAGGACCATTTCCTTTAACCCGGGTAATAAGCCATCAACAAAAGCTTGTGATAACAGAAGGGCTTGTGGCTTGTTCTGTGTGGAGAATCCTAGGTCCTGAAAGGTCTGGTTTAGCCGGGCCGCATACTTGCTCACTGTTTCATCTTCTTCTTGAGTGACATCTTTGAGTGAAGTGGATTGGTCAGCCAGCATATCTGTTGCCCATGTCTTGAGCTGTGAGCAAAATTCTACCCCTGATTCCCAGGTAGTGTCAGACACTAGCCGTGTATCACTCAGTGCTCCTTCAATCACTGGCCAATTTGTGTCTCCTGCTTTTGTGCTGACAAGGGATGAAAGATCTTGCCAGGTTGCAGCATATGTTTTCTGTATCTGAACAATCTTCCTGTAAAATGTCATCGGGTGCGGCTCTGGATCTGGTAGTTGTGCAATCAGGGTATTTGCCTGAACTGGTGTGAACTTGACATACAGAAGAGGTTCAGTGCCCGTATCATCGTGAACATTATAATGTGGGAGCAGTGGTGGTGGTGGATAACTGTCATCTTCAGGATAAACATCATGTTGGGGGCGTTCTGTCCCTCTGGTGGGAGATACATGTTGCTGTAGAGCCTCTTTGGCTGCTTTGACAAGTAGATCTGCATGGGAGATTATTCTGATTTTTGTAAGGTTAACATCTTCTGTTGCAATGAGGGAGAGTATGGCAGCAATTATTGACTTGGCACAGAGGAGTGGGGGAAATCCAAAGATTCCTGAAGAGATGAGCGGCATTGCCAGACTCCTGTCTGAAACCGTTGAGGATTCTACATTGGAAGCATAACGTATAGCATTGTGGATGGCCTCCGTAAGAACAGCCACACAGGCAGGGACGTCATTTTGATTGTAGACTGGCCCTACAGCGTGTATAATGAGGTGTGTGGGTAGATTACCGGAGCCTGTGACAGCAATCTGTCCGGGTCTTATCTGACCAGTGTTGGTCACAATCTGTGTGGAATCCCTCTGGATTGACTTTCCCCCCAGTTGTATTATACGCTGAGCCACCCCTTCCCTGTGTGACAGGCCGCTGTTGGCTGCATTAACAATTATTCCCGTATGTTGGGTGGCTATATCTCCTCTCCCGACAGCAACTAAAATCTGTTTTCCCACCTTGGTAAGATACATTTTTGTACATATGGACTCATAAACTTCTCTAATATCTTCAGTAAAGGAAGAGCCGGGGGTTTGTGCGTATTGATGCACAGAAGGGGAACGGGGATACAAGGTCGAGTCAGGTTCCTCCAGTTCATTGAAAAATAAAGATGCAGGGGCTTTGGCTGCGGGGATAGGATTAGAGGCGGACTGGGGTGGAGAATAATATGTTCCTTTGGCAGTGAGTACCGGATACAAGGGTGTTGTCCGGCTGCCATCGGGTATAGTAAGAAGGTCGCCGCTGGAAGTCAGTGGGGCGTTGTTTCGATTTGACCAGAAGAAGCGGTACAGCACCGCGAAACGGCCCGTCGTCACTCCTCCACACTCCCTCCCCTACAGCAGCCATGTCGTGCCTACATTTTGGCAAATAAAAGATAGAAGATTTCAACATGGTGAGTGCCGCTCATTTTTTCTTAAAGAATTAATCAATAACAATCATTATGATTACAATTACCGTTCCCGCGATGAATCCTGCAGTCCCACTGTCTCCTGGCAGCATCTACTTCTGACTTTCGGGGCCGCTCATTAACTTCCCGTGGTATTTACTGCACTGCTCGACGCTTGGCAATTTTCGGCCAGTGTTGGCAGTGTTTGCGTGACGACTTCAGGGTTCACCCGAGTTCATGGCCCGAGCCATGTCACTGTCAGTGTCACCCTGCTTCTCGCTATGTATAGATGCTTGTCTGTACAGAGCAATGTAGCAGAGCTATCCCTGTGGACTATGTCGGATTAAGGATATTTTTTCTTTTAAATAAAGATGGAGACTCTAAATGTGTTCTTTTATTTATCTCTAATAAAAAAAATTCTATGTGTTGTGTTTTTTTTACTGTTTAATAGAAATTCATGGTGGCCATGTCTAATTTTGCATGACACCATGAATTTCGGGCTTAGTAGCAGCTTACCGTATTTTGATTGCCAGCCATGTAAAACCAGGCAGCTGGGGCTGGAATCCTCAGTGTGTTAAGTCCCCAGCATTTTGGGCCCCCCACGCTAAAAATTGCAGCCTGCAGCCGCCCCTGGAGATGGCTCATTCATTATATCGCCATTTCCAGGTGCTTTACCCGGCTTGTCCAGTGGCCCTCATGGTGGTGGCAAGCAGGGAAATAAAGGTGTTAATACCAGCTTTGTATTCTCAGCTGGTACTAAGCCCAAAATTCATGGTGTTTTGCCAAATTAGCATTGGCCACCATGAATTTCTAGTAAACAGTAAAAAAAATAACAACACAGAAATTTTTTTATTAGAAATAAAATAAAAGACACATTTAGAGACTACATCTTTATTGAAAAGAAGAAAAATCCTTAGTTTGACGTAGTCCACAGGGAAAGCTCTGCTACATCACTCTGCAATTTACAAGCATCTATACAAAGCGAGAAGCAGGGTGACACTGACAGCGACAGTCAAAGTTCTCCCGAGTTCATGGCTTGGATTATGAACTCGGGTGAAGTCACCAGGCAAACACTGCCGACACTGGCCGAAAATTGCCGAGAGCCGAGCAGTGCAGTGAATACCGCCGGAAGTTAATGAGCGGCCCCGGAAGTCGAAAGTAGATGCAGCCAGGAGACAGCGGGACTGCAGGATTCGTTGCAGGATCGGTAAGTGTAATCATTATGTTTATTATTAATTATATGCTTTATTTTAATGCCCCTGCACCCGAACTGGACTCGAACTCTAAACAGGTTTCCCATGGAAACCTGCATTTGGGGCCTTGTGCATGAGCACTATGTGTTCGGTATGCGTCCAGAACTTTAAAGTTCGGGTTCGCCCATCACTATTAATAATAATCTTACTTAAAGGATACAGATAATCTGTGCCGGGATGCTGGATTTATGCACTGTACCAAAAAACCACATACTTGCCATGTTCACCCCTTCCAAGGACAATACCTTTAGATGTGTAGTGAAGGCGTTAACAAGATCTGTAATAACATCCCAGCCTACTTTAATGGGCTGCAATAATGTTATACACATATATAAATTAAACAAGGGTAAAGGCAGAAATAAAGCCTACAACACAACATCCACACCCACATCATACTGGTTCTTGTACAGACTAGAAGATACAACTCGGACCTGGCTACCTGAAAGGCCATAGAGCGGTTAATCGTACTTAGGAAAGAACCAGAGGGGAGGCTAAGGCCTCAAAGTGGTAACATTCTCTGTATGCCAATAGCACACAATATGGAACGCATGTAATATTGCAATCAATTTAATTTTATCACAATGTATTTAATCATATACAAAATTGCAAGAAATTTTGCAAGAATTTTCAATAATGCATGAAAGTGCTAATCTAAATTAAATCTAATTTTTTACCACTGTGATACAGCCATTCCCAAACATAGACCTCATGCATGCACCATAGCTTGAGAAGGCTCTGTATTATGGAGCCATAGGTACTGATATGTTACAGGAGAACAACAGGAGTTTATATGCAAAAATATCAAAGTTTATTTCAATTTCATAAAAGATTTTTTCCAATATATAACAACAGTAAAATCAGTGACGATACATTTAGTGCACACATTGATACAAAAAAGCGAGCCCAGTATATAGCAGAGTTCTAAACAAAGATTTAAAGGCACACAATGGTTTTTAGTACAGTGACTAAAACAGAGGGGGACAGCAGTCGTCTGAAACCAGTTCTAATTAGTTTATATTGTTTTATCATGTGTATACAATCCATAGACATATAAGTTAGTCTATGGTTTCAGAACTCCATATGTATATCCCCTCATAGAAACATTAGTTACAACTCCATTGTGAGCATGAGTTTTTGGTTCAGTACTCATCCTTATATATTCCCCCTAAAACATCAAGAGTGACTACCTGGGTATCTAAGGTATAAGAAACAGTCATCTAAGAGAATCCTTAGTTAGGTTTGTATAAAGGTAGATTATTACCCATGTCTCTCAATATTGCAGTAGGAACCAGGCTCAGGACAAACAAGGACAATGGACAGTCAATATAAACTAATTAGAACTGGTTTCAGATGACTGCTGTCCCCCTCTGTTTTAGTCACTGTACTAAAAACCATTGTGTGCCTTTAAATCTTTGTTTAGAACTCTGCTATATACTGGGCTCGCTTTTTTGTATCAATGTGTGCACTAAATGTATCGTCACTGATTTTACTGTTGTTATATATTGGAAAAAATCTTTTATGAAATTGAAATAAACTTTGATATTTTTGCATATAAACTCCTGTTGTTCTCCTGTTAATAATAAATGGCTTGGAGGTGCACTATAACTGTATGAGCCGAAAATAAGATGTGGTCATTGAACTACATGTATATACTAATTGTGTTTTCTGTGTTATCCACAGCATGTTCAATAAACGGCATGGATTATAAAGCCAGAGACCAGACCTGGCTTGATGAACTAGATCTTTTGTTCAAGGACGATGGTGACACTGGTACTGGTGATGATACTGGACAATCCACCCAAATACTAATTCCTAAATACAAGGAATTGGTAAAAAAGAGGACGAAAATTTGGTGGAATAGAGCGTTTTTAAACAGATATATTAATAAGGACCTTGTCCCAAGGGGCCTGCGCGTTCAGGTCTTTCCCTCTTTCCCAGTGGAAGACGAGGAGTTCAAGATAAGATGGGAGGAAGCAGCAAAGGAATGTTCTAAAACATTCTTAGAGCTGCTCTGTGATCACAACACTAAAACTCTGGCGAGTCTTGAGACAGAGATAGAGGGGATAGGATCAGTCCTTAAAGAGAAATTACATGAACAGGCTCTAAGTAAACTCGAGGAAGAATTGGAGGAGGAAAGTTTGAAGTGGGAGAAAGACCTCAAAGAGTATAAGTTGAAAAAACTGCATAGAGATTCACAGGACTATGCCAATAATAAGGTATTCAAATGGAATGCCCGCCCTAGACCAGTAAAACCGGGAGGTCGAGGTGGGCGCGGGGGACGTGGAGGCCGTGGCGGCCAGGGTGGAAGTGGCGGCCCTGGAGGACAGGGCAACCACAGAGACCCATCGGAAGGAGATGCAAGATCCACTTCATTAACATCTTTAGGGTCAATTCAAAGTATTTCTTCTTTGAGTTCGGTGGGAACAACTGAGGGTGATCACCAAAAAGGCGTGAGTACAAGATCTGGAGTAGGACGAAATAACAACAAACAAGTTCCAAATAATAAACCACAAAATAAAAAAGGTCAAGGACGCCTGCAGGTGATTAACCTATCCTCTCATGTTCTCACGAGTCCTCAAATCGAATTACTTTCTAGGGGTTTAAACTATGCACCCACTAATTCTTTTCATTATTTCACAGCCCTAAAGGATCTGAATATTTTTGCTCGGAAGCTACTCCTACGGAAACTATATCAGAAACGACCCATTGGAGATCCTGTGAATCGGGCAGAAAGAGAGGCAGTTTTAGCTCTGGAGGAACTTCTGGATAACGAGACCACTTCAGAAACATGTGAGTTTCCAAAATCCCTCTTGCCTAGATCTAAACGTTTCCCACCCTTGTCCGTCTGTCCAGCAGTGGATATTTTCACGAGACTGGTCTCGGAAGATCTTAAATATATATCAACACGGAGACATCATGATAACCTAACTCACAAACATCGCTCAGCTCTGCAGGAATTGCGAGAGATGGACGATGTGGTTATCAAACAGGCGGACAAGGGTGGGAACATAGTAATTTGGCCAAAAACTAAATATGAACGCGAAGTCTATAGGCAATTGAGGGATAAGGACACTTATCAAAAACTTGCTTACAACCCTCTATCTAATTTTTCCGTAGAGCTAATTCAAATTTTGAACAGAGCCTACGATCAAGGTATCATTGACAAAAAAATGAGAGATGGACTGATTGTAAAAAGTGCACGTATATCCACCTTCTACATCCTCCCTAAAATCCACAAGGATGCCGTCAACCCTCCGGGACGTCCGATCGTGTCTGGCATCGGTAATCTATGTGAGCCAATCTGCCGATTTATAGATCACTATCTAAAACCTCTAGTGGAAATTCTTCCATCATACGTAAAAGACACGACGGACGTCCTGCGACGTGTTGACGGCATCTTTGTGGATCAGGACACGCTCTTCGCGACACTCGATGTCGAAAGCCTTTATACCTCGATAGGCCATGAAGATGGTTTAAGGGCGGTTCGTTTTTTCCTGGATGCTGGTGGCCGGGGTGGTAGGATGGGAGACCTGGTTCTAGAGCTGCTCCGCTTTGCCCTGTCACGTAATTTTTTCGTCTTTAAAGACCAATTTTACTTGCAGGTACGTGGCACTGCGATGGGCGCGGCCTGCGCGCCTTCGTACGCCAACCTCTTCCTGGTTCTGGGAGAGGTTGGTATTTGGCGGCGGAGGCGTGCGGGCTGACGCCCATCTGCAGTGCTGGTACAGATATATCGATGACATTCTGATTTTGTGGCAGGGCACAGCGGGGCAGCTCGACACCTTTGTGGGTGAATTAAACAACAACAATATGAACATTAAATTAACGTTGAAGTATAGCCCTGCGGAGATCGAATTCTTAGACATTAAGATCAGTTTAGATTCATGTAGGATGACGCAGACAGATGTGTTTCGTAAACAGACGTCTACGAATGCACTCCTGCATGCTTCTTCAGCGCATACCAGGTCAACCATCCATGCCATCCCGACCGGCCAGTATCTCAGGATGCGACGCATTTGCTCATCAGATGAGAGTTTTGAGAAACAAGCTGGTGACTTGCGGAATCGCTTTTTAGAAAGAGGATACAGCAGGCGCTGTCTGAAAAAAAGCTATCATAAAGCCAAAAACATCAAACGACAAAACTTACTACAGTATCGAGGCAGGTCAACTAATGAGGCCGGTGAACAGATACGCTTCATTGGCACATTCAATCAAGAATGGGGTCTGATGAAGGATATCTTCATCAAACATTGGTCCATCTTAAAGACTGACCCTGTTCTTGCTGAAACACTCCCAGAGGTGCCTTTGATGACTGCGCGGCGGGCAAGAAATCTTAAGGATTTTCTTGTCGACAGCCACTACATCCCGCAGAGACAACTGCCATTCGGACAGCGAACCCAACGCCTTGGCTGTTATCCATGTGGCGATTGCTCTGCCTGCCCCAATATTCTTCGCACGGGGGTCTTTCACTCAAGTGACAATAGGAAAACATATAAAATAAGACATTACATCTCTTGTAGTACTACTTATGTAGTTTATTTTGCAACATGCAGCTGCCCACGTATTTACGTGGGATTAACATCACGCGAATTGCGCGTAAGAGTGAGAGAGCACGTGCGAGGGATTGAGGCAGCCGGAAATTCCGAAGATATCACTCTACTCAAAACTCTGCCGAGGCACTTTAAAATCCATCATAACTGTGATGCAAGTAGCCTACAGGTTAGGGGCATTGACGCGATACATGCAGGGATTAGAGGGGGAGATCTGAAGGGTATGTTGGCCAGGTGTGAATCAAAGTGGATTTCCACTTTGGACACCCTAGTGCCCAAGGGCCTGAATGAAATTATTAGCTACGCTCCATTCTTATAATTATGTCCAGTTTTTATCTCCATTATCTAGTTTTACCTGACCTTTAGTGTTTTTGTCTGTGTTCTGTGTATTAAGAAAATACTTTTCTGCCCCTTTTCAGATCTGTGGAATATAATGGCCCTTTTTGACCCATTTGCCTGTCCTGGCTTCATCAAAAAAGAACTTTTTATAGGAGGCTACCGGAAGATTCAAGTGGACTCCTATGGATTCTCGTATCAAGATATTATCTTTCACACTAATTATAATGTTGTTTTATATGATATCCATGGGAGACACTATCAAAGTGTCCGTGACCGGTTCCCTCTCTGGTAATTCAATCTGATTTATAGCTTCCTCCTCTTCTCCGGTGTGCGCCTGCGCGCCGTGAGTCGCTTGTGCGGGCGGCCTGACTCGCGACCATGAGTGCGCATGCGCGCGGTGCTATGGTAACCACCTGACGCCGCGCGCATCATTACACCACGCACTTCCGGTACGCGGGGACGGCTTCCGGCGCAGCGGCCTCCCGGCGCGTGGACGCCACAATACCGGAGGAGAGGTACACAGGTGACAGCCAGTTAGGGGTAATTAGTGGCTATAAAGGGCCGTGACCACCGGGTTTAGCTGTATCCTTTCCCTGAGGAAGCAATAAGACTGGTGTTAGCGAAACACGTGTTGGAATGACTGTCCATTGTCCTTGTTTGTCCTGAGCCTGGTTCCTCCTGCAATATTGAGAGACATGGGTAATAATCTACCTTTATACAAACCTAACTAAGGATTCTCTTAGATGACTGTTTCTTATACCTTAGATACCCAGGTAGTCACTCTTGATGTTTTAGGGGGAATATATAAGGATGAGTACTGAACCAAAAACTCATGCTCACAATGGAGTTGTAACTAATGTTTCTATGAGGGGATATACATATGGAGTTCTGAAACCATAGACTAACTTATATGTCTATGGATTGTATACACATGATAAAACAATATAAACTAATTAGAACTGGTTTCAGACGACTGCTGTCCCCCTCTGTTTTAGTCACTGTACTAAAAACCATTGTGTGCCTTTAAATCTTTGTTTAGAACTCTGCTATATACTGGGCTCGCTTTTTTGTATCAATGTGTGCACTAAATGTATCGTCACTGATTTTACTGTTGTTATATATTGGAAAAAATCTTTTATGAAATTGAAATAAACTTTGATATTTTTGCATATAAACTCCTGTTGTTCTCCTGTTAATAATAAATGGCTTGGAGGTGCACTATAACTGTATGAGCCGAAAATAAGATGTGGTCATTGAACTACATGTATATACTAACTGATATGTTACAGTACAGTTGTGGCCAAAAGTATTTACACCCCTGCAATTCTGTCAGATAATACTCAGTTTCTTCCTGAAAATGATTGCAATCACAAATTCTTTGGTATTATTATCTTCATTTAATTTGTCTTCAATGAAAAAACACAAAAAGAATTGTCCTAAAGCCAAATTGGATATAATTCCACACCAAATATAAAAAAGGGGGTGGACAAAAGTATTGGCACTGTTAGAAAAATCATGTGATGCTTCTCTAATTTGTATAATTAACAGCACCTGTAACTTACCTGTGGCACCTAACAGGTGTTGGCAATAACTAAATCACACTTGCAGTCAGTTGACATGGATTAAAGTTGACTCAACCTCTGTCCTGTGTCCTTGTGTGTACCACATTGAGCATGGAGAAAAGAAAGAAGACCAAAGAACTGCCTGAGGACTTGAGAAACCAAATTGTGAGGAAGCATGAGCAATCTCAAGGCTACAAGTACATCTCCAAAGACCTGAATGTTCCTGTGTCTACCATGCGCAGTGTCATCAAGAAGTTTAAAGCCCATGGCACTGTGGCTAACCTCCCTAGATGTGGACGGAAAAGAAAAATTGACAAGAGATTTCAACGCAAGATTGTGCGGATGGTGGATGAAGAACCTCGACTAACATCCAAACAAGTTCAAGCTGCCCTGGGTACAACAGTGTCAACCCGTACTATCCATCAGCGTCTGAATGAAAAGGGACGGTATGGTAGGATACCCAGGAAGACCCCACTTCTTACCCCGAGACATAAAAAAGCCAGGCTGGAGTTTGCCAAAACGTACCTGAAAAAGCCTACAACATTTTGGAAGAATGTTCTCTGGTCAGATGAGATAAAAGTAGAGCTTTTTGGGCAAAAGCATCAACATAGAGTTTACAGGAGAAAAAAAGAGGCATTCAAAGAAAAGAACACGGTCCCTACAGTCAAACATGGCGGAGGTTCTCTTATGTTTTGGGGTTGCTTTGCTGCCTCTGGCACTGGACTGCTTGACCGTGTGCATGGCATTATGAAGTCTGAAGACTACCAACAAATTTTGCAGCATAATGTAGGGCCCAGCGTGAGAAAGCTGGGTCTCCCTCAGAGGTCATGGTCTTCCAGCAGGACAATGACCCAAAACACACTTCAAAAAGCAGTAGAAAATGGTTTGAGAGAAAGCACTGGAGACTTCTAAGGTGGCCAGCAATGAGTCCAGACCTGAATCCCATACAACACCTGTGGAGAGATCTAAAAATGGCAGTTTGGAGAAGGCACCCTTCAAATATCAGGGACCTGGAGCAGTTTGCCAAAGAAGAATGGTCTAAAATTGCAGCAGAGCATTGTAAGAAACTCATCGATGGTTACCAGAAGCGGTCGATCGCAGTTATTTTGGCTAAAGGTTGTGCAACCAAGTATTAGGCTGAGGGTGCCAATACTTTTGTCTGGCCCATTTTTGGAGTTTTGTGTGAAATTATCAATGTTTTGCTTTTTGCTTCATTATCTTTTTGTGTTTTTTCATTTAAGACAAATTAGATGAAGATAATACCAAAGAATTTGTGATTGCAATCATTTTCAGGAAGAAACTGAGTATCATCTGACAGAATTGCAGGGGTGTCAATACCTTTGGCCACAACTGTATATCTCATTACAACACAATGCTACAGGAAACAAAAATTAATTGGGGACTTCTTTTTTTCTCTCTCTATCCCAGTAATTATCTTTGGGGAGGTATATAAATTTACCTTTTAACTTATTTTAATTATTACGAATAAAGTTATATTTTATTAAATCTATTCACATGTCAATTTCTCTCTCCCCCTTTCATTTACAACCATACATATGAAGTCAAACATTGGAATATATACATTTTGTATAGATTTCTTTGTGTGCCATTTTAAAGACATGATTAATGCCCTGCTCGGTCCTGCTGCCAGGAGAACCTAGGTAGTCTGGGACCTCTGGGATGCTCCAAACAAACTAAGACTAAATATAATTCACATTATTTCCATTAATATGCTATGCACTGTTATCTTGCTAGATATGATTACTAGGTAGAGTGTCATGAGTGTGCCACATCCTGTTGTCACCTTTGGGGGACCTGAGGTCAGAAGGTCTCAGCGCTTGATTAATCCAAGGCTTTCTGCAGTGCTCACTTGACAGTTCATCCTATGTGCTTTACTGATGGGGTTAAAGGGAACTTGTCAGCTCCTTTATGCCACTACAGCTATCACTATCTGTACCTGTAGCTTTCTAATACTACTACCGTAGCTGTGGAGCCCGGCGTCGCCCGGGCATAGTAACTAACTGTTCTTAGTTATAATCTGAGTGTATGTCTGTGTGTATTGCATGTCTACTATACGCATCAATCCTGTTTCCCCTCATCCCTCCCTTTCCACCCACACTCTCCCCCAAATCTACCTCTCACCTCCCCACCCCCACCCCAAAACTTTTACCCCCAAACTTGCCCCCCTGCACCTTTACTAAACCTGCTCCCACCCCCCTACAAATGTCCCTCCTCGCCCCTCTGAACCCGCACCCCTCCAAACCTGCCCCAACTGCGCTCGCAGCCCCAAACCTGTCCTTCCCTCAAATCCACATCCCCTCTACAAACCCTGAGTCAAATGGGGTGTGTGTGCAAATGTTTGTGACTGTAGATGTGCAATGGTGTGAATTCCTTTAATGGACATACATACATTCATTCGCAACATTTCGTGATTGTAGAAACAACGTTGCGAATTGCTTTAGTGGACATACATACATTAATTTCTGTAATTCTTACTGCCCATTCTTCCATGGCCCTTGAGAAAGCAGCTCTTGCCTCCCTTTCTTCCATTTCTGTAAGTCTTGCTCATTGAGGCGTAATATAGCTTTTCTCTTAGCATGTGACAACAATCATCCAGTCACATTCTTTTTCTTATGAGTCATAAGATCAGAATTATCAGGCAGTGACAAGACACAGAATTTTGTAAGCTAACATTCTACATTCTATTGTGACATCCTAATTGGGGGGCGTGGCTATGTGGAGAGGGACATGGTTATGTGGAGTGGGTGGGGCTTGTCAAATACATGGGCGTGGTTATGTGGAGTGGGGTGGGGCTTTATGGAGCAAGTGTGGCTATGAGGGGTGGGTGTGGCAATGTAGGCTTGGTGTGGTCCCGTGGAGTGAATGTGGTCATGTGGAGTGGGTGTGGTCACATGGAGTGGGCAGGGCTTGCCATACACATACACTCAACTTTATATATTAGATTCTAACCATCCCTGTCTGAGCTCATAGTGTAATGTAATAGGTGAAAAAAAGTGCTTATATTTTCTTATGTAAATTAGGCAGTCAGACTACATCTTGGAGGATGTAGACTGTCTGGCAGGTTAATAGTTAACATTTCAGCCGAATGTCAGAACATGCTGGGAGACCTGATGTGATGTTATAATCATGTGAATACAATAGGTGGAGCTAAGTACCCATAGGACATAATGAGTTTGCTCACTTAGCTCCACCCACTATGGTCACATGATCGGGACATCACACAGGTCCTTTAGACATTCAAGTTATTAGTGAATTAACTATTAACCTGCCAGTCTACCTCCTCCAAGATGTAGTCTGGCTGCATCATTTACATAAGAAAATGTAAGAGTATAAATGTTTTTGTTTCACCTTTACCATTACACTCTGAGCTCCGACAAGGATGATTAGATCTAAGTAGAACCTCACTATATGTGTAGAGCCACCCAAGGGGTGCAATCATGCAGAGTCTTGCAATCATGCCAACTGCATAAGTGCTGACTGTACAAGTGCAGTTACACCGGGCAGTTAAACTGGGCAGGAAACGAGTAAGTCATGCAAGACAAACAAACAGATATGTAATTTGTTCACTTGTACTGCAATTATGTATTCACTATGTAAACCCCAGACTACTCATCACTATTGACCGCTCACCCACCACTACAGCTCTCCTTCCCGCTGCATCTGACCCATGCTACTCCCATCCCCCGCTCACCATCCACAATGTATCCCCTCCTTTGCGCTCTCACTCCCATCCTTCTCCAGTTCCTGCTACCCCCGCTCATCCCTCCACCCAGCAACAAAGTACTTCTCTCACCCTCCATCCTACCTAACCACCTCACCCACTCCTCTGAACTATTCCCTCACTTTCAATCCTCTATCTTCAATCGAGCATGGCCACTATGTAAACTCTCTTGCTCTTACCTGCTAACCTCCCTGCTCCTCCTACTCGCTGGCGGCATTTCCCCGAATCCCGGCCCCCCCACCACATCCCCACAGTCACCTACACCCTACACCCCCGTACCATCACCAACTCTCATAACCTCACCATCACCCCCCCTCACAACCTGACCAACCTTAGACCCATCCCCCCAGCCCCTGCTCCTCTAATCTCCCTGCCAGGCGCACTCTGGAACGCCTGCTCAGTCTGTAATAAACTCCCAAACATCCATGAACTCTTTATTTCTAATAAACTCTCATTCCTTGGCATCACAGAGACCTGACTCACCCTCTCCAACATGGCCTCCCATGCTGCACTATCCTACGGCGGATTCAATCTTTCCCACACTCCCCGCCCCTCTGACAAACACGGCGAATGTGTCAGCATACTCCTATCCGACACCTGCTCCTTCGCCCCAATTCCATTGCCCCCCTCTGTTACCCTCCCATCTTTCGAAGACCACTCTGTCCGCATCTTCTCCCCCTGTAACCTCCAGCTAGCTGTCATCTACCGCCCCCCTGGATCCATCCCCACCTTCCTTGACCATTTTACCATCTGGCTACTTCATATCCTCTCTACTGACATCCCCACCCTCATTATGGGCGATTTCAATATCCCTATTGACATTGGCCACCCACCCGCCTCTCAACGTCTTTCCCTGACCTCCTCCTTCGGGCTCTCTCAATGGTCCTCCTCTGCCACCCACAAAGATGGCCACACGCTGGATCTCATCTTTACCCTTCTTTGCTCCCTTACTTACCTCACAAACCCAACCCTCCCCCTGTCTGACCACAATCTGCTGACCTTCTCCTCCCGCACCTCCCCTACTACACCACCTCCTCTCCGCAAACTTGATCATCCCCGCAGAAACCTAAAACACATTGATCTACACTCACTCTCAGAATCCCTTCTCCCTCTCGCCAACATAACATCTATATGTGACACGGACACTGCCACCACCCTCTACAACACCACATTAACCAAGGTCCTCGACCTAGCCCCCCCCTCACATACAACGCTCCACGCACTAATAGGCAAACCTTGCACACCACCCTCACTAAAGACCTGAGACGGGCATCCAGGGTCGCCGAGAGTAGATGGAAAATATCACGTTCCACTGAGCACTTTGCTCTGTTCAAACAGTCCCTCATCGACTTCAAGATTGCACTTGCCACCGCCAAACAAACCTTCTTCTTATCCCTAATAACCTCCCTGTCCCGCAATCCTAAACAACTCTCCTAAACCTTCAATTCCTTACTCTTCCCGTCTGCTTCCCCTCCCTCTCACCTTGTCTCTGCTGAAGACTTTGCCTCCTTCTTCAAAGAAAAGATTGACAGAATCAGAGACAGCTTTGATCCACTGTTCCCGCAGCCTCCCCTCTCACCTATACTGCCCTCTCCTTCCATCAACTGCTTCCCCCCATAACTGAAGACCAGATCTCCTCCCTTCTGTCAAAATCACACCTCAACACCAGCGCCCACGACCCGCTCCCATCCCACCTCATTCCCAACCTCACCTCCGTTATCATCCCAGCCCTAACTCATCTTTTCAACCTATCACTTACCATTGGCACCTTCCCCTCAGTCTTCAAACATGCCTTGATCACACCCATCCTCAAAAAACCCTCCCTCGACCCCACAACTGTCTCCAACTACCGCCCTATATCTCTCCTCCCTTTCGCCTCTAAACTACTTGAACAGCCTATCCACTCGGAGCTGTCCTCTCATCTCTCCTCCTGCTCCCTCTTTGACCGCCTGTAATCTGGCTTCCGACCCCTCCACTCCACTGAAACAGCCCTGACCAAAGTCACCAACGACCTACTGACTGCCAAAAGCAAGCGCCACTACTCTGTTCTCCTCCTCCTCGACCTGTCCGCCGCCTTCGACACTGTTGACCACTCCCTTCTACTTCAGATCCTGGAATCTCTTGGCATCACGGACCTTGCCCTCTCTTGGATCTCCTCATACTTGACGGACAGGACCTTCAGCGTCACGCACTCCCACACATCCTCCTCGCCCTACCCCCTATGTGTCCGGGTCCTCCAGGGCTCGGTTCTTGGACCGTTACTGTTCTCAATCTACACTCTCGGCCTAGAGCAAATCATTGAGTCCCATGGCCTCCAGTACCACCTCTACGCCGACGACACCCAAATCTACCTGTCTGGTCCTGACATCGCCTCCCTTCTATCCAAAATTCCAACTGCCTGTCCGCCATCTCATCCTTCTTCTCTGCTCGTTTCCTTAAGCTGAACATGGACAAAACCGAGTTGATAGTCTTCCCCCCAAGACGCTCCCCCTCACTACCTGACCTATCCATTGTCGTCAACGACTGCTCTCTCTCCCGCCAGTCCCCCACGCCAAGTGCCTCAGGGTTATCCTTGACTCTTCCCTCTCCTTCAAGCCCCACATCCAAGCCCTCGCCACCTCCTGCCGACTCCAGCTCAAAAACATCTATAGGATCCGCACTTTCCTTGACCACGGCACTGCTAAAACCCTTATTCACGCTCTCATCATCTCCCGCCTCGACTACTGCAACCTCCTGCTCACCGGCCTCCCCAATACCTCCCTTGCCCCTCTCCAATCTATCCTGAACTCCACTGCCCACCTAATCCATCTGTCCCCCTGCTACTCGCATGTCTCCTCCCTCTGCCAAGCCCTTCACTGGCTCCCTACTTCCCATAGATCCCGGTTTAAAACGCTAACCATGATATACAAAGCCATTCACAACCTGTCCCCTCCATACATCTCTGACATGGTCTCCCAATACCTACCCTCACGCAACCTGCGATCCTCCCAAGAGCTCCTCCTCTACTCCTCCCTTATCTCCTCTTCGCACAACCGCATACAGGATTTCTCCCGTGCTTCACCCATACTCTGGAACTCACTGCCCTAACACATCAGACATTCTCCTACCCTGGGAACCTTCAAAAGAAGCCTGAAGACCCACCTATTCTGCCAAGTCTACCACCAGACCCGGTCCATCACACCGCCTCACGACTGGAACTTCCCCCTCCCACTGTATCCCCGCCTCTCGTAGACTGTGAGCCCTCGCGGACAGGATTTCTCCCCTCTTGTATCTGTACGGCCGAATTGTTCACATTTATTGTTACTTGTATTGTTACTATGTTACTTGTCCTAGTCTGCCCCTTTTAGCATGTAAAGCGCCATGGAATATAATGGTGCTATATAAATAAATAATAATAATAATTAGAATAGTACTATGAAGCTACAGGTACAGATAGTGATAGCTGGGAGGCATAAACGACCTGAAAGGTTCCCTTTAAGGGCCTTTCACTGCTGGGTGAAGAATTTCCTTAGCCTTCAACTGTAGCCTTTATAGACCATCCTTTTTCTCTTAATTTATTCCTCTGACCTCAGTCCATGCTGGTCATAGAATATGTGTACTTCCTTGTTATGAAGTTTGCTGTTGTTGAGCTGTGGTGTCGTTGCTCTGGCAGTAGCGAAGCTTCTATTTAGAGACCTCTGGAACCCTGCTTTAACTGTTGCCTTACTTGGGTTCTCAGTGTGCTTCTCTGGGATAAAGAGGGCATCTAGGTGAGTCTAATCTAGAGACCTAGTACTGAATGAGACCCAGGTTTCCCCACCTTCAGGGGTAATCTTGGAGACCGGGATTAACCTAGGGTTTCCTAGCTGTAGGGATCGCTCAGGTGTACACTATCCCTGCTTCCACTCTGTCACATTGATATTACCTGCCTCTGTATGCTTGCCCTGTTGTGGCTGTTGCACTTAGCAACCTCGCCCCTGGTTCCTTAGTAGGTATGGGAAACTCTCAATGGCATATTAGGTACTGAGGCCCCAGGAGTCAGCAACTAGTCTTGCAGTAAGGGATACTCCTACCTGTGCAGGTGTCTTTATGTACTGCACAGTTGTGTTATGGCAATAAAGAGTTAATAATTTATATTATTTATCAGAAGACATTCAGAACTCTCTTAGAAAGGGCTAGAGGCCTGTTTGTAAGAAAAGAGCCTTGGCCTTGCTCTTTTCCCTAATGTTCTGACTTAGAGGTAGCCGTATAGAAGTTCTTATCAACATGTTCTGAACGTCCGGTACGACTTCAAGGCTAGTAACACACAGAATATAATTGCATGTTTTTTCAGAATAAAATGTAGATTCAGCATAAGATGACGCAATTATCTAGTAAAACCCCTTTGCACATCCCTTTAAGGATAAGTAATAAAACTGCTAACCGCTCCCTTAATAAAAGGTCTTTGTCATTAAAGCGAACCTGTCACCCCCTCCAGGCATCTAAAAATACCATAGCCACCTTCTGCAGCACTAAGGTTGCATTCTGACAAGGTGTCTATAGCATTTATGCTCCCTCGATTCACTGAAATAAAGACTTATATAAGATCTGTTTCAAACCAGATCCAAGACCGGGAGGCGGATTTTCAAGTGTCTATCTCCTTCCTCTGTGGTGTCAGTCATCCCTCTCTGCTCTCTGTGTGCCGCCTCCAGGGCCATCTCCCTCCATTACAGAGCTTTGTCAGCTCTGCTACAACATAGAGCTGCTGTTATAGGAGACCCCACAGTAGTAAATCTAGCAGGAGGATCGTGAGCAGAACAGCAGACAAAGCACTGCCTGCTACGTAGCAGCCCTTGAGCTGAGCAGTTTTCACTTTCAGTTTCTTGTACCGAGCAGCATTGCTCCGTCCTCAGCCCCTGATCTAAAGCACAAACTCAACTCTGCTGCACTGCTGACAGCTCAGCTCAAGGGCTGCTATGTAGCAGGCAGTGCTTTCTCTGCTCAGGGTCCTCCTGCTAGATTTACTACTGTGGGGTCTCCTATAACAGCAGCTCTATGTTGTAGCAGAGCTGACAAAGCTCTGTAATGGAGGGAGATGGCCCTGGAGGCGGTGCACAGAGAGCAGAGAGGGATGACTGACACCACAGAGGAGGGAGACAGACACTTGAAAACCCGCCTCCCGGTCTTGGATCAGGTTTGAAACAGATTTTATATAAGTCTTTATTTCAGTGAATCAAGGGAGCATAAATGCTATAGACACCTTGTCAGACTGCAGCCTTAGTGCTGCAGAAGGTGGCTATGGTATTTTTAGATGTCTGGAGGGGGTGACAGGTTCGCTTTAAGCTCTACATTGACACAGCACACAGCACACAGCACACAGATAAAGCATCCAATTTGGCAGCAGACAATTAAGATGACAGCCTCACCCGAAAGGTGTGGGGGCATCTATAACAGTTGGAGTTCTAGCCTGTTCAGGAACCAGCTGGGTGAAGGTTCTGCTAGAGAGTGATTGTGTTGTCCTTCTTTGTGCATGATCTCCTGCTACCTTAAGGTCCAGTCACACATAACGACGTATCAGCGATCCCGATAACAATTACAATGTGTAGGGATCGCTGATGCGTCGTTTTTTCCACATCGCTGGTAAGATGTCAAGCAGGCATCTTACTAGTGATGTGAAAAACGATGCACTAGCGATCCAGAATTATACCAAGGTCGTTGGGAATTGTCACTCCATAGCGTAGCATTGAGATCGTTGGTCATTGTCCCTGTCAAACACAACGATGTAGCGCTCCTAGCGGGAGCGCAACGACGTAGAAATGATCCAGAGCAGTATGTAACGATCAACGGTCTCACAGCAGGGGCCAGATCATTGGTGCATGTCACACATAACGACATCGTTAGCGGGATCTCTGTTGCATCACAAAATTGTGACGTTACAACGATCTTGTTAGCGATCTCGTTGTCTGAGACAGGGCCTTTACTGTTACTGGCATCACACAGACAACACAGATACACTAATGGACACTGTTTAATAACAATGCATGTATGCACTAGTAAAACCAGCATAATTAAGGATTGGTATACTCCTTCAATTCTATAGCAAACTATTATCATGCACATACTCAATCAGGTCTCTTATATGTGCCAGGAAAAAGGGATAGTGAAAGGCTCCATAGTAAAGTGTAAGAATGCCTTCAATTACAAAGAAATTATTTTTTATTCTAGAAAACCAAGATGTTTTCTTTACCCAAGTACATTTGCTACATCTCCATAAAGACAGACAGGCTGCTTTTTGGCTTCCTCTGGGTGCATGCTCCACTGACTATTTAATTAAGATGAAGTTATAGCTGACAGTCTAATTAGTTTGAAATGTGAGGTCTAGCTGAATATGTCTTACCCCTGTGAGCATTGTATTATGTGCAGAATATAAGATTTAACTCATTGCTATTATTAAAAAATACTAATTACCAGGATGTGACAATGGCTCTCCGGCTCCACTGCTGTGCCACCTGATGTTACACTACAGCTTCTTTTCTCTTTATCTTTTCATATGGAGAAAAAAACAATCAATGGATGTTTACAATGTACAACTATACCACATTGTAACAGAATATATTTTGTTTATTTTAATATAGGTGTCTCCTAATTCTCCCTTAGCTCAAGTACAATGCTAATGGATGGCACATTTCCTTCTCATTATCAATGGTAAATCTCCCTGCTCAGTGGGACATTAATAATTCCATGCAATATCCTGTGTGGGATTCTAGTGTGGCAGGCACCTGTTGGTGAATACAATACATGAACCTAAACAATGCCTTGTTGTACTTGTTGAAAAGAAAAGTGCCATATGGATGTAGGTTTTCAATATTGAACTTGACATGGCACAGGAAATGTTTTATTTATTCTGACTAAATGGGACACATTCACAAAGCACTAAAGCATTAACTGCATACTACAAAAATATCCCAAGTAACCTCTTATATGACATTATAATCACTGTCAACAGAGTAGTAATCATGGCACCATTAAATAGAAGAAGAAAGCTCCATCAAGAGCCTTCCCAGCTTCAAATGCTGATTAATAACTGGTATGTCATTAATAGAGATGGCACCAATCATGACATCACTATCAACCTTGTCCTAGCTTGAGACATCAACTGTGATGTCATCAGGGGTGAACACTGACAGGTTGGGGTCCCTGTGCAAGAAATGTGTCAATGCCCTCCTTCTTTTACGGCAATAGAGCTACAGATGATATATACTGAGTGTGTATAGTCTCCTCTCATTATGTATATCACCATCCATTATTACTTAGCGCCCTCTCTTGTTATGTACTTGTTATTTTTGTTATGTATTGTTTCACCCATGTTTTGGGTCTGGTCAGCGCCCTGGCCCACTAAAATTTCTTGTACTTTACGTCTGGATTTGCAAGTAGCCTGGCATGCTGCCATGCGATCAGCTTTCTAATCCTATATAATGGCTAGAAAAGACACAACTGTGTGGTTTTAAGACTTTTAGTTTGTTGGTGCACAACAACCAGTTCTCGGTCTTCCAGGACCAATACTATCTGTCTGTAGTCTCCAGAATGTTTCCAGTCTGCATGCAGATTACATTACCTCTGTTACTTGTTACTGGTCTTCCAGGACCTACGCAACCAGTCTGTGGTCTCCAGGACCTCTGCTGTCTTGCTGCAGCTCCCAGTACCTCTACAACTTGTCTGCAGTCTTCAGGAGGTGTTCTATTTGCTTACAGCTTCCATTACTTCAGCAACCTGTCAGCTGTCTCTAGAATGTCTCCTGTCTGCCTGTGGCTTCCAGTTCGTCTGCTACCTGTTTCTGGACTTCCAAGACCTCTGTTACCTGTCTGTCTCTGGTTTGGCTGTGGCTTCCAGTACATCTGCTACTTGTTTTCAGTCTTCCAGGACCTCAGATGCACTTCAGCTGAAATTTGCGCTGTTGTCAGTGAGCCCACTCCGCCTCTTAGATCTGGTGCAGTTACACTAGTGGTATATCACCCCTGGATGTCACCACTCATCTGCCACAACAATGCAACTTTTTTAAGATTCCATCCAACACAGTGGTGCCAATATAACAAAAAAGTCACACCACTCTCTAGGCCTTGAAATAATGCACAATGATAAAAGAGACAGTGGCACTCCAGGTTCTAGGTCCAAATTTTATAAGGTTTTCATCACTTTCATTGTCAGTACACATCCTGAAGTCATAAAGGAAACGTCTTAAGCAACATCACTTGCAAATATCCATTGTAACACTATCATATTTTAGCAATAACCCACATGAAATGAAATAATAAAAAAGGACAACTTCAGTGTAAAACAATGGAAGGAGCGGGGATGTAGTGTGATGTCACATCTACAAGACGTGACCATGGCATCCAGTTATTGGGTTCAATGGACTTGTGCTGTCTTTCTCGGCATCACTGTTGAGCCTAGTGATTGGCTGCAGCTGGACCCCCATTCGGCATAATGCAACCTTGAACTATGGGCTGTTAAGGGTATCATTACACGTCACAACATTGCTTGCAATTTCACTTGCAATTTGCTGGTTGCAGTGAAATCATAGACACATTGTTCCATTTTGTTGCTGTGTACAAATAGAACAATGTGTCCATGATTTCACTGCAACCAGCCAATTGCAAGTGAAATTGCATGCAATGTTGCGACGTGTAACGGTACCCTAAGTGTAGTAACTGGCCTTTTCTCTGTTATATCATGTTATGCTAAGTTATACCATGCAATATCATATGTTATTGGATATCTCATGTTTAATACTATTCTATTGCAGGCACTGAACCTATATCATGTACTGAAGATTCATTGCAAATACTGTAACTTTAAAGAGGATCTGTCACCAGGTCAAAAGTGACCAGTTTTGTTCTTATTTTATTTATATGCTCTCTTGAGTATTCCATTTTTTTTCTCTTTAAAATCCATTATACATTTCCAGAGAAATGGGCCATTTGATTTAATGCTAATTTTTATGGTCCTTACCAAGAAGGCCTGGCTCACACAATTCTGTAGGGAGAGAGGGTGTTTTTAAGAGCAGAAATTGCCTATTTCTGACTTGGTGACAATTCCTCTTTAAGGTTGGTTTCACACAGTTGTTTTTTTAAAATTCGGGGGAATGAGGGTAACACCTGCACCCCCTGAACCACCCCGGAATTGTAAAATCTGTTGCAACTGGATGCACCTGCATTGGTATGATCACTGATCCGTCTCACGGATCAGTGATAATATTGGTGCATGAGAACCCAGTTGCATCAGGTTGTGTTTGTTGTGTTTTTTTGATGGATCTTGGGGAAAATGACATGCCCCTAGTAGGTGTGTCATTTAAAACTTGGTTCTAGGCATGCTCAGTCACAAAACTCATATCCGACATCTGGATCCAGTAGGATTCTGCTGGATCCAGGTTCCATAGAGCACCATTATAATTTAACTTGCATTGCCATGGATCCAGGTGTTTTCAGTTTTTAAAACGGTCACCAAAAAGTAACAAACTGACTTTTTGGTTTCAGTTAAAAACTGTAAAACTGTGGAGACCCGGATCCAGGGCGAACTATACACAGCCGGATGCACCCCTAAGTTTCTGCTGCCCCATTGAAAGTCAGTGAGGTAGAAAACGGATTCGGGTATTCAGGTACATGAGGTTTCAGCTTCACACGATTTAAAAAACCTTCACTCTTTAGATAAAGTTCTACTATCTGCATTGACTGTGGGTCTGCAGCCTACTTCATCATTTCAGGACTGTTTTTGACATTAGGATTAGTAGCTGGGGTTGGAAGGACCCATTCAAATATGCATTTTTCTCTAGGAAATTTTTGTCTTGGATAGTGATGTTGGGAATCACAAGTTGCTCGCTGTCAAACGTAGATTTATCGAGAGAGGTTATAGCAAAAGAAGTATAAAAAAAGCTTATCATAGAGCGAAGCATATTGAGAGAAATAAATTGCTCTATGACAAAAAACAAATTAAGACATGTAACTCCATCCATTTTATAACAGACTATAATACGGTAATCGATAAAATAAGAAAGGCATTAACAAGGTCATGGCATATCCTCAAAGCAGATCCCATTCTAGCTAAGATTCTGCCCAGGGCCCCACTTTGTCTAAAACCAGCCCTGTGTATGGCCCTAGTTTACATTGCATCCCTAATGTTAGTGTTAATGTCAAGGTATATAAAAAATGCTATGTATCTTTAATGAGATGTAGTCTTTGGAGATGTTTTTCAAAACACTGATTAAATCCTGCAATTTTGCATTGAACTTGGTCGCTGTCATCATTAAACTTCTGATTCTCTGTTCTCTTACAGTATCTCAAGGGTGGATGTAAATGTAGAAGGGGGGGCTGATAGTCTATTTATATCAGAGGTAATTAGCAGATGATGTGTACTGCAGCATCAGATATAATTAAACCTGCAAACAATTTATTGTATGTTGGAAAGACAGACTTTGAAATTGAGAGTGGTTAATCTGTGCATTGCTCTTGTAGCTGTAGATGAGTACAGTAGCTTTAAACAAAAGCATGTATTACTCTGGTGAGCAAAGTGAATGCCACTTTCATCAATGATGATTAGAAATCAATTACTTCACCTATAATGGGAAATTAGTTAAACAATTATCAAGATCTACAACAATCCATTTTGTCTCTTAAAGTGACCATACACATCCACTAGCTATGACCACCTTTACCCCTCTTTTGTTAATATTGGTAAGTGTTTGTAGAAACATTGGACACTGACCTTTTTTTATTCCTTCCTTTTTGGCCCCTTGTCTAATACCGTATATACTCGTGTATAAGCCGAGTTTTTCAGCACAAAAAATGTGCTGAAAAGTCCCCCCTCGGCTTATACACGAGTCACTATACGGCTGAGTGTGGGGGGGCCGGTGTCCGGGGGCTGGAGCAGGCGGGGGGAGGCTGTAATATGAGCGCCCGGTCACGTGGGGCCGCTCATTAGTGCAATGCAATATGCACTGCATCCCCCTGTCCATCAGCGGCAGGGGAGCTGTGCATATTACATTGCCCTCCCCCGCCGTGGTAAATACAGGCCCCCGCTCCCCCCCCGTGGTAAATACAGGCCCCCGCTCCTCCCCCGTGGTATATACAGATCCCCGCTCTCCCCCGTTGTATATAAAGACCCCCGCTCCCCCCCCTCGTGGAATATACAGGCCCCCACTCCCCCAGTAGTATATACAGGCCCCCCGCGGTAAATACAGGCCCCCCTCGTTTCCCCCCGTGGTATATACATGCCCCCGGTAGATGCCGCACACCTGTAAAAGAATCGCTTTCATACTTACCCTCCTCACTGTCATCGCGCTCCTCCGGTCTCATTCCCGCTTCTACCAGGCGGCCGGCGCATCCACAATGACGTCATTGTTTCTGCGCGGTCACATGACCGGGTAGAAGCAGGAAGGAGACTGGATGGAGGACGCGCGATGACAGTGAGGAGGGTAAGTATGAAAGCGATTCTTTTACAGGTGTGCGGCATCTACCGGGGGCATGTATATACCACGGGGGGGAAACAAGGGGGCCTGTATTTACCGCGGGGGACCTGTATATACTACTGGGGGAGTGGGGGCCTGTATATACCACGAGGGGGGGAGCGGGGGGGGCCTGTATTTACCGCGGGGGGCCTGTATATACTACTGGGGGAGTGGGGGCCTGTATATACCACGAGGGGGGGAGCTGGGGGGCCTGTATTTACCGCGGGGGGCCTATATATACTACTGGGGGAGTGGGGGCCTGTATATACCACAAGGGGGGAGCGGGGGGGCCTGTATTTACTGCGGGGGGCCTGTATATACTACTGGGGGAGTGGGGGCATGTATATACCACGAGGGGGGGAGTGGGGGCCTGTATATACTACTGGGGGGAGTGGGGGCCTGTATATACTACTGGGGGGAGTGGGGGCCTGTATATACCACGAGGGGGGGAGCGGGGGTCTGTATATACATCGGGGGGGGGAGCGGGGGTCTGTATATACCATGGGGGGGGAGAGCAGGGGCCTGTATAAACCACTAGGGAGGCTGCTGTATACTACCACAGGGGAGGCTGCTGTATACTACCACTGGGGAGGCTGCTGTATACTACCACAGGGGAGGCTGCTGTATACTACCACAGGGGAGGCTGCTGTATACTACCACTGGGGAGGCTGCTGTATACTACCACAGGGGAGGCTGCTGTATACTACCACAGGGGGAGGCTGCTGTATACTACCACAGGGGAAGGCTGCTGTATACTACCACAGGGGGAGACTGCTGTATACTACCACAGGGGGGCTGCTGTATACTACCACAGGGGAAGGCTGCTGTATACTACCACAGGGGGAGACTGCTGTATACTACCACAGGGGGAGGCTGCTGTATACTACCGCAGAGGGAGACTGCTGTATACTACCACAGGGGTAGACTGCTGTATACTACCACAGGGGGAGACTGCTGTATACTACCACAGGGGGAGGCTGCTGTATACTACCGCAGAGGGAGACTGCTGTATACTACCACAGGGGTAGACTGCTGTATACTACCACAGGGGTAGACTGCTGTATACTACCACAGGGGGAGACTGCTGTATACTACCACAGGGGGAGACTGCTGTATATTACCACTGGGGAGGCTGCTGTATACTACACTGCTGGGGGCTGTATACCTGTGCTGGGGTCCACCCTCAGCTTATACACGAGTCAATAGGTTTTCCCAGGTTTTGGGGGCAAAAGTAGGGGGGTCGGCTTATACACGGGTCGGCTTATACACGAGTATATACGGTACTTATTTTTTTCTTAGGCTTTCCACATTTATATTTAAATAGTAGCATAAGAACAAATTAAAACATTTTGCTTGCAAATTCTAGAGGAATACCTAAAGATTTAACTGAAATAGGCACATATGTAAAAAGAATGAAAAATTGATTGAGCAGCAACATTCTACATACTAATTAAGTATTGTCTTATTATTTTTTTTCAAATAAATCCAATTCAAACTCTCTCCAGATTTTAAGCACCAGCAAATACTGTTAGCACTTTTTCCAATAGTTTCACCTCAAATAGCAAAGAAATACATATATACATATTTTGAAATGTCATATCTGTTCCCACAGCTGCAAGCTGGGATTTTGAGTTAACTAAGGGGTATGAAAACAGAACGCATGCATGCTTGCTCATATCCAGCTGATGTGTATCGGTGCTAGCCAAACAACTTAGGCTGGCTTCACATCACGATTTTGCTGCATCCGAGTGTATCCGTGTCAAAACGGATACACAAGGATCCGATTTTGCCTCCCATGTATCCCTATAGGTCACAGATCGGATCAAATGTGTCCCTATTGGCATCTGATTTTAGCACCATCTGTAGCTTTCCAATTTTGTCTCGGATCCAAAAACATAGGCTGTTACGATTTTGGTGTCCGTTACTCAAATCAGGCACCACGGATCCGTAACGGATCAGTTGCCTTCCGCGTCAAATAACATGGGAGTCTATGTAGCTCGGATCCGTAATAAAATCGGATCTGAGTTGCGGGACTGAGCATGCTGAAAATCACCGTTGGAGCCCCTCCCACCCTCCCATTGCAGCTATATATACACACCCACTGTTTGGAGGGGCGTGACATTTGAAACAGATACCTCAAAATCGGATGGCAACGGATGGTTACAGATAACCCCGTCACGTTTTGTTCACGGATCCGTTAAGGACATCCATGATAAAAACGTTCCGTGGACATCCGTTGCCATCCGTATTCGGGGCATCCGTGAGTATCCATGTGTATCCGTTTTGACATGGATACACTTGGATGTAGCAAAATTGTGATGTGAAGCCAGCCTTAGCTGGTCCTATGGGCGTCATCGTGTTCACTTTTTTATCTCTGAACAGGTATCTGTTCTTGGCTGTAAAGGTCCAATGGCTGTATCCATAGATTGGCTGCTGGAAATCTACTATATAATCGTGTAACGTTCTCTGTCTGTCAAGGAAATCGCGCGCTAGCGCTGATTGGTTGAGCCTGGCCGGGCGGACCAGTCAGCCCTAGCACACGATTTCTGTACACAGACAGAACGAGAACAAAAGATGCCGGCCGCTAGCGCAGCACAGCGGACTCCCGCCACAACCTCTTGTTACCCCTGCCACAAGCCGCCCACTGACACCGGGGACCAGGGGCTCCCAGGGTGCAGGGAGCGTGCATCGTGTGGCTCCTCCACACTCTCCTGCTTCCTATGGCCATACAGTCTGTCACAGACTGTGCGGCCATACAATGATCCCAGGTGTCCGCCTCCTGTCAGTGCAGCTGGGTGGCAGCAGCACATGACATCCGGGATCATCCTGCACACTGCCGCCTCTGGGCCCGCCTCCTCCACACCTACTCTGCAGGACAACGCCAGCATGAGGGCCAGCACTGGGACATCCAGGGGATGGAGAGCTTACAGTCCGTGTGTGTGTCTGTGTCTGGGTATGTGTGAGCCTGTGTGTGTGGGTGTGAGTCTGTGTGTATGTGTGTGGGTGTGAGTATGTGTGTGTGTGTGTGTGAGTCTGTGTCTAGGTGTGACTCTGTGTGTGTGAGTCTGCTCCTTCCTCCCCTGCCTGTGCTGCTTCATCCTCCACCCACCTTCCCCCCGCCGCTTCGTCCTCCATCTTCCCCCCTTGCCTGTGCCACTCCGTCCTCACCCTGCCTGCGCCACTCCGTCCTCCCCCTGCCTGTGCCACTCCGTCCTCCCCCTGCCTGCGCCACTCCGTCCTCCCCCTGCCTGCGCCACTCCGTCCTCCCCTGCCTGTGCCACTCCGTTCTCCCCCTGCCTGTGCCACTCCGTCCTCCCTCTGCCTGTGCCACTCCGTCATCCCTCTGCCTGTGCCACTCCATCCTCCCCCTGCCTGTGCCATTTCATCCTCCATCCTCCCCCTCCCTATGCTGCTCTGTCCTCCCACATCCCCCGCTTCATCCTCCATCTTCCTCCCCCCGCCGCTCTGTGCTCTGTCCTCCCCCCGCCGCTCTGTGCTCTGTCCTCCCACTGCCTGTGCCGCTCCGTCCTTCCCCAACCCCACCACTTCCTCCTCCTTCCTTTGTCCTCCTCCCTCTTACTACTCCATCCTCCGTCCTCCCCCTGCCTGTGCTGCTCCATTCTCCCCCACCCCGCCGTTTCGTCCTCCATCCTCCTCCCCCCCGACACTCTGTGCTCCGTCCTCCCCCTGCTGCTCCATACTCCCCTGCCTGTGCTGCTCCATCCTCACCACCCCGCCGCTACCTCCTCCGTCCTCTATCCTCCCCCTGCCACTCCATCCTCCCTCCTCCCCCCGCTACTCCGTCCTCCCCCTACCTGTGCCCCTCCATCCTCCTCCCCCTGCCATGCCGTCCTCCCCCCACCGCTCCATCCTCAAAGTCCGTCCCTATTCAGCCCTCACCGCCTTCCCCATGCAATCCCTATTTCTATATTCTAGAATACCCGATGTGTTAGAATCGGTCCACGATCTAGTTATAAATAAATAGCTGAAAAGAAAAGGGGGAATGCAATAGTGTGTATCTGACGTTAGAATATGTAGAGATAAGTGGTGGATTTGCCCACCTATTTGGGTTGTGATGTAATGAAGTGGGTAGCCCTGACTGTGTTGTTATTCAAATGGACACTGCAGTGAACATTACACAGTCTGATCCCCTCCCCAACAGCCTTGTGCTGAGGAAGAAAAAGGGCGGGAGATGATGATTAGAGATCCAGAGCTCTGTCAGGACAGACTGTGTGGTGTCTCCCGACATAGGGCTCTTTTGCAGCCGGATTCTTGGGAAGAAATACCCCGTGAGGATCGCTGTTGCAACCCCCGGTCTGCAGGACCTTGTCTTACCGAGGGTCCCACTCAAATTCAGGACATTGCCTCCGGAATTCAGGACATTGCCACTGGATTACATGTGCAGGGGCTGTGACTGACATAAGGGAGCCATCTGTGCGACTGTGATCTCCCTTCTGCTCATCGGTTTGCCCCGAGACTGAGAGAGACTTCTGTGCTGCTGTGGGCTCCCTTCTGCTCCTCTGTGTGCCCTGAGACTGGGAGAGACTAACAAAGAAAGATTCTGTTACCTGCGGAAGGAGACCACAGAAGAAGACTGAGGAGTTTCCCCCTTCAGCGCTGCACCGGGACCCGTCATCGTGAGACCCCAGGCCTGCTATGTGGGAGCGACACCTTCTTCTGTGATAGACTGGTACGTGATTTTAGGGAAAGTTAGGGAAAGATATCTCCATTGTTGTGTCTTTTTTCTTTGCTTGCTGCGTACCCGGAAGAAGTGAAGATCCAGAGACTCTAATATATACATGTGTGCAGCTAGATCAGTTGACTGTGTTATAGACATGTTTTACAGTAAAGAAAAGTTACCACCGGTTAAATCTGAGTATGGGGATTCTGTTGAGAAAGATCATACACACACACCCGCGGCCTTACCACCGGTCGCTACATCTGGCGTAGTCGGCAGGATGTGTGATCAACAGAATCTCCTCCCGGTAGTACCTTATAACCGGACAGCTCCCCCGGCATCTATTGTCAATCAGGTGAGGAAGTTTAACGGACGGAACTATCCTGTAACTGAATGGACCGAACAACTTAAGATAGTGGGGGAGATATATAACATTGATCCTAAGACCTTAGCAGAAATGGCCATGCTAACATTAGAGGGGGAAGCGTGGACGACAGTCAGGCTGGAGACGGTTAGGGGCCAGCGTACGTTGGATGACTTGGTGCGGGTGCTGGAGAACACCTATGGGCCGACCACATATGCGGGAACATTACGGTATATGTTCTTCCGGCGTACTCAACTCGAATCGGAGGACATCCCTCAATATGCCAACGCCCTCCAAGTACTGCTTGAACAAGCCTGCAGGAAAAAAAGAACAGATAGCTAGTACGGGCGCCCGTGACCTGGTGTTGAGAGATCAATTTGTGACTGGATTAAGAGACCCGTACCTTAACCGTTCAACTACAAGATCAAATACAGGGCTGGGGCTGAGAATCAAAATGCGGACAGCCTGTCTAGAGTGTCATACCCCTTACTTACCAGAGACCGGGATGAAGAACTAGAAGGAGACGAGACGCCCGACTTTGCAAGGCTTGCCCAACAGATGATGGATTACTGCCAGTTCGTTGTGGGCGAAGTTGGAACTCCAGTGGGGGTTACACTGTGTCCCCAAGAGTTGTGCAGGCTCCAGGACCAGAACCCTGAATGGGCTCTACTCAAACAATGGGTGAAGCAAAGGCAGAAGCCCCCCCCTGACACGCGGGCACGACTGTCTACCGGGACCTTGACCTTGCTCAGCCAGTGGGATCGGCTAATTCTGAGAGAAGAGGTACTATATCGGAAGGTTCTCCTGTCCCACATGTTGGAGGAATGTACACAAGTCGTGGTGCCTGCCCAATTGGCTCGTAAGATGGTGGACGAAGCACACAGAAGGAACGGTCACTTTGGAATAGACAAGACCTTTCGGTGGATTCAACAGTCCATCTACTGTTCAGGGCTCCGCAAGCTGGTCGAAGACGTCTGCAGAACCTGTCGCACCTGTGAACTGCACAAGTCCACCGAACAGCGTGCACCTGTCCAGACGATTAAAACCTCCAGGCCTCTTGAGCTGTTGATGGTGGACTATCTGCTGATCGGGACGGCGAGCAGTGGCTATCAATACTGCCTAGTCATGGTGGACCACTTCACAAAATTCGCTGTCGTTGTTGCTACCAAGGACCAGACGGCCGAGTCGGCTGCACAGGCCATCTGTCGACAGTTCATCCACGTCTATGGGTGTCCGGAGAGGTTACACTCCGACCAGGGGGCTTGTTTCGAAGGCAGAGTCATCGAGGAGCTGCATCGGATGTATGGGATCCAGAAGTCGAGGACCACTCCTTACCATCCACAAGGGAACGGTGCATGTGAACGCTTTAACCGGACCCTACTTCAGCTGATCCGCACCTTGGCCGAAGATAAGAAAGATCGATGGCCCCAATTCCTTCCAGATCTAGTATGGGCCTACAACAACCAGGTCCACTCCGTGACTGGCTACACCCCTCACACTCTTCTCTTTGGCCGCCCCGGAAAAGGGGTCCATGACCTGAACCTATTCCGCCCAGAAGAAGATGTCTGCCATAACTACCCCTCCTGGCTAAATGCTCACCGCCAGAAGATGGAGACTGTACACCGGCTGGTGAGTCAACAAATCCGGGGCCAGATACATGCTGACCCACTCCCCGTGCAAGAGAAACCCTTAAAGTTGGGACAGCTAGTCTTGCTCCGTATTAAGAAGCCTCAAGGGAAACTTCGAGCCAAGTGGGAGACTGAAGTCTACCGGGTAATCGAACGCCCTTACCCCAATGGATATGTATACCGAGTGCGGGGTGAAGACAGCCACAGCACCCGCACTGTGCACCGAAATATGTTGCGCCCCTGCCGCTCCCGGCCTGACTCCCCTCCCACAGTAACCGGAGGGGGGTGACGCTGCTGACATGACTGACGTCACGGACATTTCTCAACATAGAGATCACGTCGACTCTGAGACCGGTGACCCACCTACACAGACCAGTCCCTCTCCCGGAGTACTGACTAGAGTGGGGCGTAAAGACAGTGACGAGGAGGGGAACAACCGACCCTTGCGACGCACTGACCGCACCACTGCTGGGATCCCGCCCGGACGGTTCTACAGGGACCAGTATGTATGGCCCACTTCTCAACCGACCCCTGTGACAACTACAGTCATCACTGCCTTGGAGCCGGCGGTTGTTGACAGGGACTGCCAACCTTTAAGTGGGGGGGTATGTAATGAAGTGGGTAGCCCTGACTGTGTTGTTATTCAAATGGACACTGCAGTGAACATTACACAGTCTGATCCCCTCCCCCAACAGCCTTGTGCTGAGGAAGAAAAAGGGCGGGAGATGATGATTAGAGATCCAGAGCTCTGTCAGGACAGACTGTGTGGTGTCTCCCGACATAGGGCTCTTTTGCAGCCGGATTCTTGGGAAGAAATACCCCGTGAGGATCGCTGTTGCAACCCCCGGTCTGCAGGACCTTGTCTTACCGAGGGTCCCACTCAAATTCAGGACATTGCCTCCGGAATTCAGGACATTGCCACTGGATTACATGTGCAGGGGCTGTGACTGACATAAGGGAGCCATCTGTGCGACTGTGATCTCCCTTCTGCTCATCGGTTTGCCCCGAGACTGAGAGAGACTTCTGTGCTGCTGTGGGCTCCCTTCTGCTCCTCTGTGTGCCCTGAGACTGGGAGAGACTAACAAAGAAAGATTCTGTTACCTGCGGAAGGAGACCACAGAAGAAGACTGAGGAGTTTCCCCCTTCAGCGCTGCACCGGGACCCGTCATCGTGAGACCCAGGCCTGCTATGTGGGAGCGACACCTTCTTCTGTGATAGACTGGTACGTGATTTTAGGGAAAGTTAGGGAAAGATATCTCCATTGTTGTGTCTTTTTTCTTTGCTTGCTGCGTACCCGGAAGAAGTGAAGATCCAGAGACTCTAATATATACATGTGTGCAGCTAGATCAGTTGACTGTGTTATAGACATGTTTTACAGTAAAGAAAAGTTACCACCGGTTAAATCTGAGTATGGGGATTCTGTTGAGAAAGATCATACACACACACCCGCGGCCTTACCACCGGTCGCTACAGTGAGACGTCACAACCACCCTTTTCGCCTGTGACAACTTTAGATGTCAAGCTTTTTTCGCGATCTGCAGCAGTCCTCCCTCCAGTAGTAGTCCAGGGAAATAGATATAAAAATAGGGACTTGTGTCTGCGCTCCCGCTCCAAATTTCAAAATTCAAAGATTATTTGAATCTATATGGTGGTATTTATTTCTATGCATTTTGGGGTAAACATCTTCCTCAGGAATACCCCAATAATGGGATGTACCTCACATTATTGTGGTATTCCTGAGGAAGGGGTTTACCCCGAAATGTGTAGAAATAAATACCACCATATGGATTCAAATAATTCTTGAATCTTGGATTTTGTTTGCAGCAGGAGCGTGGCCACAAGTCTCTATTCTTAAATCTATTTTGCTGGCAATTAGAGAATGTCAATCAAAAATGGACAGTAATCTAAGCCTAAAATGCATAAAAGATGACAAAATTAGATTTTAAGGTGTCTCATTACCAAGGTGCCACACAAGAAACATCTCATGATGGGTAAAACCAGTGAGCTGTCTCAAGACCTTCACAACCTTATTGTTGCAAAACATACCGATGACATAGGTTACAGAGGACTTTGTAACGTACTGAAAGTTGGGGAGCATAATCCAGAAGTGGAAAGAACAACAAGTCACCATATACTGGTCATGACCAGATGCTCCTCACAATATTTCAGACATAGGAGTAAAAATATTTATCAGAGGAGTTGTTTAAGAACCAATTACTACTTGTGGAGTTCTACAGTAAGACCTGGGATCAGCAGGTAAAATTGTTTCAAAGAAAATCATGAGTAATGCACTCAACCTCAATGGACTGTAAGCACGCTAACCACACAATGCAACATTGCTGAAGAAAAAGCATGTTTGAGTACATTTAAAGTTTTCTCAACAGCTTTTAGACAAGCTTGTGACATACTGGGTTTAGTCTTGTCAGATTAGACCAAAATTGATCTCTTTGGATACCATAATGCATGCCTTAACTGGAGGTTAAAAGGCACTGCATATCACCCCAAAAACACCATACCAGCAGTGAAGTTTGGAGGTGGGTACATCATGGCTTAGTCCTCTTTTTCAGCAATTGGCACTAGCCAACTTAATTTAATTGAAAGAAGGATGAATGGACAAATGTACTAAGGCATTCTTGAGAAAAATCTGCTTCATCTACCAGGTTGATGAAGATGAAATGAGGACGGAAATTTCACAAGACAATGACCCCAAAGTCACAGCCAAGGAAACCCTCAATTGATTTCAGAGAAAGAATTTAAAGCTGCTAGAATGACCCAGCCAATCACCTGACCTGAATCTGCAGCTGGATCAACTTGTGATAATCTATTTTTTAAATTGGTAGGCAGGTTTCTCTAGCCACTTTATATTATTCTCTGCCCCTGTGAGTCTTTCTGACCACTAAAACATTACTTGCTATAGAATTGCTCCTAAATAATAACTTTTACATCAACTTTTCATTTTACAGTTTAGCATGTGCCATACTACAGGGTGCGTAAAATAAAAAATCCTGGCACACTGCTTTTTGTACAATGATAAGACTGCCGAGACCCACCCCCAGTCCTCCCCGCCGCGCAATGGTCAATGAAGAAACATGTAAAATATAAAATAGGGAGGGGGACAAGAGGCGCAATAGTGCCCTATCACTAGTGACACTGATATGATGTGGTGGTGCTGTGAAGCCGCTCACCTGTTCCAGTTGTGATCCCCACAACTGGTTTGAAGGCGTTCAGGAAACAATGTTCCAAGCTGCTGCAGGACCTCCACCTACCACTGGATAGTGGTCTGAATCCAAGAAATGATGGGAGTGCTGGTGTATCACGGTCCGCGCTGCTCCAGGGCTAAATGAAACTCACCAAAGAGCCAGTCAAATTTTCATCCTTTTTATTCCTCCTTCTCCTACGCGTTTCAGCGCCACACCCGGCGCCTTCCTCAGGGATATCCCTTAGGAAGGCGCCGGGTGTGGCGCTGAAACGTGTAGGAGAAGGAGGAATAAAAAGGATGAAAATTTGACTGGCTCTTTGGTGAGTTTCATTTAGCAATGAAGAAACATGGGATATCTTTTCAAGCTTTATTGAGGGTATAAACGTAACACCACTCATATATTTGAAAACAGGGGGTTGGATTGTTTTGGCCTCAGCTCAACCGTAGGCACAAATCCGCCTTATAACCAGAGGGGTAGATGCCGGATGCCGCGGCCGTCCGTGGCAGGTAGACTCTCACACAGTGCCCTCATCCACAGCCAAGGAGTAGTGAGGGCATAAGCCCGAGCTGCGACCCCCACCAAACAACCAAGAAACCGGGACTGCTCCGTCCTGCCTCCTGAAAGAGAAATTAACCAGGCCGAACTTGCTTACGTGTAAGCAACTTCCTTGGCCAGATGGCCCTTGACCGAATCCAAGTGATAACTTTGCCCGCTGGGCAGCCTTGATCAGCAAACCAGAGTTGGAGTTCTACCCGGACCGACCATCTGCAAATCACGGTCAGAGTTCTGCTACCCGGACCAACACCATCTGGAAAGAAAAACAATTAGCAACTCCTAGGTATTCGATATACCTTGTCCAACATGTCAGGTCAACATTTTCCTTTCCTCGTTACGACGTTTCCCGTTTCTACGTGTCTGTAAGGACAAGCGCCAAATGTGTGCCTAAACGTATTCTATTCTTCCAGGAGAGAAAACCGGTCTTCCTAATGGCTAGTATCGGAGGCAAAACATTGCGGTTGCAATCAACCTTGTAACATACAAATTGGAAAACAGGGTGACTTAGGGCTAAAGTGTAGTGGTACACTACTGCGGGAATGCCTGCTGGGATGCGCAGCCATTCCAGATCGCACAGTTAATACAGCTCCGTCCTGCTTAACAGGTAGGGGCCCCGTGGGGGGGGGGCTCTGATTTGTGGGGGCGAAAGTGCAATTACTTTGAAGGAAACCACGTAGGGCCTCTCGCCCAACTTTGCTGCCTCATATTATGAGGCTGAAATTAATCATTCGATCTCTTTTTTTTTTTTTTGTAATAAAATTATGCCGATTAGTGTTCTCCTGTCTTGCAACTTGAGCCAAACTGTCAACCCACGTCATTTACCACCCTGTATAGCCAGGTATTCCCAGGTCTCACCTAACATATCCTACATCCGCAGGGCTTATGGCGAATGATGACGTTGCCACTAAGGGTCCGGGAAGGTGCTGCTATGTGAAATGTTGAGTGACATAAATTAGCGCGTGTATGTCCCAAGAACAGATTAGCCTCTACTCCGTGTGCGATCGTTGCCTGCAAACTTACACGTGACCGCCCAACTCGCTTGTAGCCACCATTGGCAAAGGGGCCTGCTTTCCTTTTGTTGCAAAGGCGGATATATAACCCAAGCCTCATGGTAGTGTTGCTGGGTATGTTAGTCAATTGTGTTGTGAGGTGAAATTTGTCTCATTCTTGTTGTGCTGCTACCTTATACATTATAAATAAATCTCACAAAAAAAGAAAACAGACCAGCGGCACTCACCATAGTTGAATCTTCTGTTTATTTGACGATTCCAACAAAGTTACATGAGGAGATCGTGCTGTAGGGGAGGGAGGTGCAGAGACGTCAGGTGGACGACGGTGACCGTTTCACAGCGGACAGCGACAGCTGCGAAACGGTCACCGTCGTCCACCTGACGTCCCTGCACCTCCCTCCCCTACAGCACGATCTCCTCATGTAACTTTGTCGGAATCGTCAAATAAACAGAAGATTCAAGTATGGTGAGTGCCGCTGGTCTGTTTTCTTTTTTTGTGATATATTACACTTACACATAGCGAGCACCACCTGGTATTGTGCTATCAATCATTTGGACTGATTCTTACCACGGATAGTGCCCGGTTCTCTTTACCTCTGTGCTTAGAGTTATTAATAAATCTGTTGTTGTCTCATTTATTTTATATATTTTATTATTTACTTTGTATTGAAATAAAACCCTTGTGTAGCTGACCAGTACATCTTGCGAGCAGGGGGCTGCTAAACGATAAGTGCACCTGATGGGAAGGTGGCATGTGGCGGGGCTAGGCGGGGTTGCTCTCCACAGCGTGTAGGCATGGGAGGGAAGTAAAACTAACGATTAATGCCGCTGTGTCCCATCTGCTGAGCCTGAAATTAGTTACCTATACAGCGAACATGAAAGGAAGGGAGAAATGAGAGATTGAGTCTCTTGGAGGAGCCTATCCGCTGACCCCTGATATTAACGCAGAAAGGAGCTAAATACCTATTTGTGTACCAGGCCGAGTTGGGACTCGCCTACCTACATAACCGCCAGGCGGGACTCACCATTATACATGACCATGGACCCTGAGTGCAATAAACCCTTGTACCTTGAGTAACCCCTATCCCGTTGTAGATTGTAAGCTCATTTGAGCGGGGTCACCTACATTTCTTACTTTATTTATTGTATTTTCTTTTTTTTTTTTTTACGTTGACTCTATGCCTATTGTTTTGTAACCAATTATTGTACTTTATTCGTTCTCTAATGTAATTACTTACTGTATTATATTTTCTGTACTCTAACTCCTATATTGTAAAGCGCTGCGGAATATGTTGGCGCTATATTTATATATTTTTTTATTATTATTATACATGCAAAGCCAAGGCGGGCCTCACCATCAACTGGCTTGGTGGACTGAGTGAATGTAACTGTGTCGACCAGTACCTGTGGTATTCCATGGAAATGGACACACTAGTAGTTATCTGATGTTGATAATGCAGTCTGATGAGAATGATCAATGCTGATCAAGATGAACAAGGGTTGGATTGGGCCTGACTTCACCACACCACCACCAAATCATAGCGGAATTTAAATTTTGTGCCGGTAAATTGCCATGCACCACGCACACCCACACATGGGTACACACTTCATGACTTTGGCTACTTGCTGTACTGCTCCTCCTCCTCCTCATCTGCCACCATCATATAATCAGTGCGACCGTGGTTCATGATGCCACGAAAACATAATTTATTTACCTCATATTTATGATGATGATGACCCTAACCATTCAAAAGTTAGGCAGTAGTTTCATGTATACCCCCCAGGGGTAAATGTTTTAGTCCATGCTTACAGAATGGGCATTACAAGTACAGTAGACCCGCTCCTTGGTAATGGGAACAATATTTAGAGGCTCTCCTCCATGTTTCTTTCCAGGGGCATTGGGGTGCCTCCCAATTTTTGGCTGCCCTGCCAAAGGGCAATAATACGAAAGATCCACTTCCTTAAAATGGGCACATTATTTAAAGAGGCCCTCATGCACGTCTCTATCCTGGGGCATTGGGGTGCCTCCCAATTTTTGGCTGCCCTGCCTAGGGCAATACTACAAAAGACCCACTTCTTTAAAATGGGCACATTATTTAAAGAGGCTTTCATGTACGTCTCTTCCCAGGGGCATGGGAGTGCCACACAATTTTTTTTTTTTTTTTTTAAATCTTTCATGTAATCCAAAAAACTAACATACACCAACTCTGTCTCACAAGTGGGTATGAGCCCTTAATATTTTCTCCAGGAAAATCCATTTTGGTTTAATTTTGTAACGTTTTCTTGACAGTCTGTAAAAGTGGCGTAATAGTCTGACAACATTGTTCACAGCAGTGACCTTGGAGTCTGAAATGCTTACAGGGGTCTTCCCCATGCTGTTCCCATGTCATTTCAGCACTGTTCTGATACTTTTGTGACATTTTGAGGGTTTATCCATGCTGGCGGGGCTTATGCCAGAAAAATACTCGGGTCTCCCATAGGATAACATTGGGCTCGGTGTTCGGGCCGAGTACACGAGTATCTTGGGATGCTCGGCCCGAGCATCGAGCACCCGAGCATTTTAGTACTTGCTCATCTCTAGTCCTTAACCATGTGCCTCTGCTTGCGGTATAAAACTGCGTGTATGGTTGTTTTTATGCCACTAAGTGCAATTAAAACAACCTTCAAGCAAGTGTATGTCTAGGACCTGGCTACAACAAGATGGAGGATTTGGCATGGCTAAAGGGCGGGGGAGGGTGCACAGTCAAAACATATAGTAATACTAATAATGAAGATCGACTGGCAACACCAGTGTATGAAAGGCACTAGCTTGAAAAAAATTATATAATATAAGGATAATGATTTTACTCTTGTCCTCCTGTATTTCATGTTTTCATTGTGTTGCCACATTGCTTAGCAAAGGTGAAGGAGCTGTGAAGTCTGGGGGAGGAAGCCTGATGATATGGGGTTGTTTCACAGTCAAAAGTGTTGGACACTTGACCAGGATTGATGGTGGTCTCAATGCTGAGCTATATATGGGTATCCTACAACGTGAGTTATTTCGTACAAATGACAATGACCAGAAGCATACTTTGAGATTGGTGAAGAAATGGTCCAAGGACAATGAAGTAGATGTGCTGTATTGGCCCCCACCAACCCCACACTTCAACCCAATTGAACACTTGTGGGTAGAGGAAGATAAAGCTGTATACATACTCAAGTGATTCGACTAGAATGTTCCAATATTTTGAACATGTAGAAGAGACCTAGGATCAAATTTCAGTCGCAACTTTCTTGAATCTAATAGAGAATATGACCAGAAGGATTTATGAAGTGTTGAAAAGCAAAGGTGGATTTACAAAACAGTAAAAATTTAAATTTAGATTTTTAGAAGCAAAATAGTAACAATGCAGTGACATTATTATTACTATTGATTATTATAGCACCATTTATTTCATGACGCTTTACATGTGAAAAGGGGCATACATAGACAAGTACAATATACATGAACAATATAAGGAATACAAGGTACAGAAGGAGAGAGGACCCTGCCCGCGAGGGCTCACAGTCTACAGGTGATGGGTGAGGATACACTAGGAGAGGGTAGAGCTGGTCGTGCGGCAGTTCAGTAGGCTGAGGATCAATGCAGGTTGTAGGCTTGTCGGAACAGGTGGGTTCTTCAGGTTCCATTTGAAGGTTTCCAGAGTGAGCAAGAGTCTAATGTGTTGGGGCAGAGTTGTAGAGTATGGGGGAAGCACGGGTGAAATTTTGTATGTGTTTGTGGGAAGAAGAAATAAGAGCAGGAGATCTTGAGAGGATTGAAGGTTGCATGTAGGCAACCATGCCACAGATGTATGGAAGAGACAGGTTGTGGATGGCTTTGTATGTCATAGTTAGGATTTTGAACTGGAGCCTCTGGACAATAGGGAGCCAGTGAAGGGCTTGGCAGAGTGGAGATGCTGGGGAATAATGGGGAGACAGGTGGATTAGTTGGGTATTAGTGTCTAGGATAGACTGGAGTGATGCAAGAATAATAGAGGGGAGTCCAGAGAGTAGGTGGTTGTAATAGTCGAGGCGGAAAATATTGAGGGCGTGCACAAGCGTTTTTGCAGTTTCTTGGTCAAAGAATGTACAGATACGGGAAATATTGTTTGAGTTGGAGTCGGCAGGAGGTGGCAAGGGCTTGGATATGTAGCTTGAAAGAAAGGGCAGTGTCAAGGATCACCCCGAGGCACCGAGCATGCTGGACTGGGGAAAGTGAGCAGCCATTGACTTTGAAGGATAGGTCTGATTGAAGGGTAGAGTGAGATGGAGGAAAGATAATGAATTCTGTTTGCCATCCATACACACAAGGGACACAGCACCAATGGATAAATTGGATTTTGTCTTCTTACCCGCTCTGTAAGGTGCAAGTCACTCCAGGGAGATTCACCGGACCATAACTCCAAAGAAAATAAAGAACAGCACCTCACCAGTTGATGAATTTCAATGCTCTTTATTGTTCATGCATATCAGCGACGTTTCGACCTACAGTGTAGGTCAAAACATCGCTGATATGGACGGACAATAAACAGCATTGAAATTCATCAACTGGTGAGGTGCTGTCCTTTATTTTCTAATGAATTCTGTTTTCTCCATATTCAGTTTTAGAAAGCGAGAAACAAAGAAAGATGAAATAGTGGACAGGCATTGTTGGATTTTAGTTAGTAAGGAGGTGATGTCAGGGCCAGAGAAGTAGATCTGTGTGTCATCGGACTAGAGATGATACTCCAAACCGTGGGATTCTAAGAACTGTTCCAGGCCAAAGGTGTAGATGGAGAAGAGTAAGGGTCCTAGAACTGAGCCTTGGAGAACACTGACAGACAGAGTGTGAGATGAAGAGATGGTGTGGGAGAGGGAGATACTGAATGTCCAATCTGTTAAATATGATGAGATCCAGGATAGGGCTAACTCTGTTAGTCCAAGAGATGATAGAATCTGTCGCAAGAGGGAATTGTCTACAGTGCCAAAGGCAGAAGACAGGTCCAGAAGAAGGAGGGCAGAGTAGTATCGCTTGCTCTTGGCAGTTAGTAGGTCATTGATGACTTTAGTTAGGGCAGTTTCAATTGAGTGATGCAGTCGGAAGCCGGATTGTAACCGGTCAAATAGGGAGCAGGAGGAGAGGTGGGAGGACAGTTTAAGATCGACATTCTGTTCCAGCAGTTTTGAGGCATAAGGAAGAAGTGATAACAAGGATGGGTCGAGGCAGGGCTTTTTGAGGATGGGTGTGATTGAGGCATGTTTGAAGTTTGAGGGGTAGACACTATTTGTAAGTGAAAGGTTGAAGAGATGTGTTAGGGTTGGGATGAAGACTGTGGTGAGGTTAGGGATGAGGTGGGATGGGAGCGAGTCAAGGATGCAAGTGGTGAGATGTGATCTTGACAGAAGGGAGGAGAGCTGATCTTCTGTCATGGTGGACAAGCTGCTTTTGGAAGAACAGAGCTGAGCAGTCATGAGGAGGAGCATTGGGGGCTGTGGGCCAAAGCTTTCTCTGATGCTATCAATCTTCTGCTTAAAGAAAGATGCAAAGTCTTCAGCAGAAATGAGGAGAGGAAGGAGGTGCTGGGGGCTGGAGTAGAGAATTGAAAGTGTTGAAAAGCTGTTTAGGGTTGTGCGACTGGAAGGATATGAGAGATGAGAAGTAGGTTTGTTTTGCGGCAGTGAGCATGGACTTGAAGTTGGCGAGGGACTGTTTGTATGCGACAAAGTGCTCGGGAGAATGGGTTCTCGGCTTAGCTATCCTGGATGTCCGGTCCGCCTCAGTTCTTTGGTTATGTTGGTCAACCAGGGTTACCCATTGATTGTACGAGTTTTGCTGTGCGTGAGGGGGGCGGCCAAATCGAGTGCTGCTGTTATTCTGGTGTTATATAAAGTGACAGCAGCATCCATGTCATGTAAGGAAGCTATGTCTGAGAGAGGGAGAGAAGGGACTCAGAGAATGAGCGTAAATTAAGGTATTTGAGATTTCTGCGAGGATGAGTGAGTTTGTGGAGTTGAGTTGGAGGGAAGAGAATGTCAGTAGGTTGTGGTCAGATAAAGGGAGGGGTGAGTAAGTGAAGTTAGTAAGGGAACAGAGGAAAGTGAAGGTCCAGCATGTGGCCATCTTTGTGAGTGGCTGCAGGGGACCATTGAGTGAGGCCAAAGGAGGTAGTCAGTGATAAAAGTTTAGAGGCAGCCGAGGTGGAAGTGTCAATGGGGATGTTGAACTCACCCATGATAATAGTGCGGATGTCAGCAGAAAGGAAATGAAGAAGCCAGGATGTGATGTGGTTGAGAAAGGTGGAGATGGGTAACTCTGGAGGGTGGTAGATGGAGGTCCAAGGAGGAGAAGATATGGATAGAGCTCAAATGAGGAAAGAGTAGCGGTCATGGTAGTGGAATTGGGGTAAAAGAGCAGTTATCAGACAGCAGCAAGCCAAGCCACCACGTTTGTTGTTGCAAGGGGTGTGAGAGAGATTGAATATGCCATAAGAAAGTGCAGCTGGAGAGGTTATGTGTTAGAGGAGATGAGCCAGGTTTCAGTAATGCTGAGAAATGAAAGTTTGTTAGTGATAAAGAGGTCATGGATGTATGAAAGTTTGGTGCAAACAGAACATGCATTCCATAGTGTAGGGGAACTTGGGGTGCGGGGGATGGCTGAATGGGTTATAAGGTTATTAGAGTTGCAAAAACTTGAAGAGGATCATGGCAGGGTGTTAGAAATAAGTGTGGGGCTGTGTTAAGGAGGGCCAGGATTCGGGGATATGTCGCCAGCAATGAGGAGCAGCAGATAGAGCATTAGAGGGTGTGAACAGGATAGGGCATGATGTGGCTATGTGTGTCCGGTGAAAAAGGATTGTATGTAAAGGAACAGTTCTGAGGAGAAAGTGAGATGGCTGGAGAATGGCGGGAGAAATTACTAGTTATTTACTAAGTGAAGGAATTAGAGGAGTTCGTAATAAATGAAGTAATATGTGGGTGAAACTTAAAAGAAACTGAAACATTGTAGTGGTTTTCTATCCCAATACCTTACAGTGAATTCCAGTCTAATTCTAGTCTAATTCAAAGTATTGCACTTAGACATCTGCAGTTTGAATGATGAATATGGAAAGATGCATGGATCAGACTAAAGTCTTGATCAGACTCATGGATCTGAATATATCTCCAGCTAAAGTCAATCAGGTGTGAATGAGGGGGTGGTTGGGTATGGACAAACCAGATTCTGAGACACAGGTCATAAAAAAGAGGGAGGGGGTGGAGTGACTGGTCAAAGATATGCCAGGATAACATAATCAAGAGGAATGAAACAGATCATGGAAATCTAGATAAGAAAATAGTACCAGAGAGAGATTTGACACACTACACAAACAGTCAGATGCCGGGAAAGCTTTGTAGATAAAAAGCCTACTAGAGAGAGAGATTATATGCACTTCACACAGACAGTCAGATGCTAGGGAAAGCTGTGTAGATAAAAAGTGTACCTGTGGGAAGAGGAAACAACTTGATTAGATGATATAGATGGTGATGATGATAATACAGCAGTGATGATGATGATGATGATGAATAGCCAAATGCATCATAGAATTCTAGTCTAATTCAAAGCATTGCACTTAGAAATCTGCACTTTGAAAGATGTATATGGAAAGATACATGGATCAGACATGACAAGAATCTGCATAACTAATTATATGCTAAATATTTGCAAGTGAAATTTATGCAAAGAATGAGAGGGGGGAGGAGCGCTGGGTATTATCTATGGTAAGATTTAAGGCACTGTTGTTATGTGCAAATGCACTAACCTGCTTGGGTTGTGCCTGCCCTGCACAACCCTGGTGATCGGCCCAGATAAAAGGGGTCTCTTGCTGGCGACGCCTTGCTATGCCCTCGCTCCAAAGGTGCGTCCTCCTCCTGGAGTCACGTGATTAGGTTGCGGCCATGTGACTGGCTACATCATCACAGGTCCTGTGTTCATTTGGATTCAGTTTAAGCTGCACCGCAGGTCCTTTAGTTTCAGTTTGATTCAATCTCTGCACTATCTGTGGCGGTTTTGTTACGCTGTCAATATCAAAAGCAGCTCTAGCTTCCGCTCCCTCAGGACGAGCGAGGCATGACAATGAAGGAAGGAAAAAGTGGAAGTCTCATGAGGAGCGCTAAAGGATGACAGTGGGAAGGTGTTAGGGTATGTGCACACTGGCCGGGTTAGGGTCGGATTAGGTGTGTAAACCGCCGGTCGGTTTACATAAATTTCATGTAAATTTATGTTAATCCAAACCGGCGTTTGGATTAACATTGAAACCTATGTAAACCGACACCCGGTGTCCATACACCGGCGGTTTACACATGCTCATCCGTTGCTAACCCGCTGGCAACGAATGAGCATGTTCTATAATCCGGCCGGTTCTGCAGCGGCTGCAAGCAGAATCATGTACTGCTTCCAGCCGCTGCAGAACCGCCGCCGCTAACCCGCTGGCCACCCGCCCGGCACCCGCCCGGCACCCGCCGCACATACCCGCCAGGAAGGCGGTGGACGGCTCCGGAGCTTCCTGGCAGGTCCGCCCAGCCGCCGCCGACCAACCCGCCGGCCAGTCTGCACATACCCTTAAAGTAAAGTTATCAAACCTTTATTGAAGAGCTCCTGCAATCTCCACAATGCGTTTCGACAGTACAAAAGACGATCTTCATCAGGTGGACCACCTGATGAAGACGGTCTTTTTGTTCTGTCGAAACACGTTGTGGAGATTGCAGGAGCTCTTCAATACAGGTTTGATAACTTTACTTTAACACCTTCCCACTGTCATCCTTTAGCGCTCCTCGTGAGACTTCCACTTTTTCCTTCCTTCAAGTGAAATTTATGTGTGAGCTAGTCAAGATGATTGTCTTTGAAGTAAAGCTATTGACATGCTCAAAGCTCTAGTGGATGGTGAGATATGGAGCCTGAAAGTCAAAAGATCAAAATGTTTTTACCCTTTTTCTCATCAGTGTAGCTTTCCAAGGTCAGGTGCTAAACAATCTCGGTCTTGGTCCTGCTCTCACCCCATTTACTCTGAGGCCCGCTGACACGTAGATAGGGGAACGACAATAGTTAGTTACCATGCTGATTGGGTGAACCTTGTCATGGTGGGATGGCTTTTACTGTCTTTTGATCAAAATAGTGCCAACCAAGAACACTAACTTATTTACATGTATTATTTTTTTTTTTACTTATTGCATGGTATTTGCTCATTTTGCTTTTCTCCTAGGTTTTGTCTATCAATGTCCACAATGTGAATGTGCATTTACATATTGCACTTATACCAACATGTGTTCCGGCTCATTTCTTTGGTTTTGTTATTTCCATTGCATACACATGTCACACAAAATGACAAAAAAAAAACATTCTCTTTAAGAAACATGACATCATTTTTTCAGGTTGGGTCTTATGGCCACTTTACACACACCAACTTATCTGTCCAACTTCTGAACAACTTACTGGTTGCTGTGAAATCATGGACACATTGTTCCATTTGTACACAGCCACAAAATGTAACTATGTGTCCATGATTTCACTGCAACCAGTAAGTTGTTCAGAAGTTGGACAGATAAGTTGGTGTGTGTGTAAAGTGGCCTTTATCCTCCTTGTTTTATAGCTAAAAGTATTTGGTATGAATAATTCCACTTGAATCCTACTTTACTGTAGATCGGCCAACAGTTGTCTCGCTAAGGTATAAATAGCGTGCTAATTTGTTTGTTTCAAAATTGATGCAGTTAGACTCTAAATAAATTTAGATACACCCATTCCAAGTATCATGTTATATTGAGGAAAGGTATTCATACCATGGTGATTTCAGTAACATACATACCAAATTAATAGCAGCACACTGGTTAAGCCAATACATGCTGTTTGTAGGTGTTACTAGATATTTTTTGAGAAAAAATAAAAACTATAAAGTTTTTTCAAAAAAACTCAGATAGAAATATTTTTTTTTTATGGTTCTTAGCGCATGCATTGGCCAATATATGCAAGCCCTTCAACCACGTCTCGGTGACCGTAATTCTGAAGGGTCCCTGTCTACACTATAAGCCTCTCTCGTACCCTAGGGGTCTCTTTTACAATGGGCAGTAGCAGGAGACATACCTCTTCAGTTGGACTATATGGTAGGGAGGCAGGAGTGCAAGTCCAGCAGTGGAACCAGCCCGCTCCACACACAATAAATGAAGGGAAAAAAAACAGACAGCACTTCAGCCCAGGTGCAAATCTATATAGCTGAATTAGATATATACCAAATTAATAGCAGCACACTGGTTAAGCTAATACATGCTATTTGTAGGTGTTACTAGATATTTTCTGAGAAAAAATAAAAACTTTTTTTCCTTCATTCAGTAAAATACAATCTGAAAGAAAACACAAGCAAAGCAAGCAATTAGGCCATTGAAAATGTTGGGAAACGATCTCTCCGTGCTGACAGCCAGATTTTACATATAAACCTCGATCAGGTATTTACATCTTGCTAGTAACAGCCATCACCAGACAATGATAATATAATCACTGTAACGAGGCAACATTTGAACTGTAGAAACGTGACACTGTCATATCCCCGGCTTCTTCCAACCTTCCAGAAAAACGCCACTGTAGTTTTCAATCTGTGGGCTGGCTGTGTGGGATGCAGAATATATCTGATATTCTGTACTATCAATGTGGGCGTCTGCAAATCACACCACCATGGGGACTGTAACCAGACTTTAACTATTGTCTTAACCTCTTCTCTGCCAAGTAAGATTTCAATATTCATGGTTATATAACACTATGGAACTTCTACAAAATCCTGCAAGAAGCCAAACAACTGAAGTCTTTTGCAATTGTTGATTTTTTTAGTGCTTAAAATGTTTTTTTTTTTCCAATTTTTGTTTAATACTTTTAGTAGTTTCCCATAGTGTAATAAATGTGAGGGTGTTTTCACATCTAAGGTTGGTGTGTGTTTTGCTTATTTAGCATTTCTAGGCGTTTTTTACCGCTAAAAACGCATAAAAACGCATGCGTATTTGCCAACGCAGCACAAAACGTCTTCCCCAACATTTTGTGCAGCATTTGCGAAAGCGAATGCATTTTGCATTTTTGAAAACGCACATGCATTGTTGCATGCGTTTTTACATGTGTTTCCATTAAAATCAATGGGGGCAAAAACGCTAGCGTTTTTATGAGTTTTTAGCGTTAAAAATGCTTAGAAACGCTAATTAAGCAAAATGCACACTAACCTTAGATGTGAAACAGGCCTAACCCTAATTTGAGTGAGCAGGATGAACAGACGTGTTCTATGCTCTCCTTTCTTTAATGCAGTAAAAATATTAAGTTTATCACTTTAACTCTATATTTAAATATCATAACCAAGTCACATTGTTACAAGGTGGTTTTCTCAAGAATCCCCAACTGTCGTGAGGTTGTCTGGGTCTGAGGAATCTTCAGATTCTTCCACGCTTCCAGTTATCTCTACTGATGGTTGTGATCAGAACAGGAAGACATGGGCATTGACACAAAGGCAAGTTGCTCTCTGGCGGGATAGCAAGAGTTTATACTCTGCTGGTCTTGGATGTTGAACTCCTTTAGTCACATGCTATGGGAGATCCAGTCATATCTGCTTCCTTCCTTTAAAGGCTGGCTTGACTGTTTAGGTAGTGCCAGCTATAGAACCCCTGGCAAAAACTTTGGAATCACCTGGCTCGGAGGATGTCCATTGAGTTGTTTCATTTTGTAGAAAAAAATCAGATCACAGACATGGCACAAAACTAAAGTCATTTCAAATGGCAACTCTCTGCCTTGAAGAAACACTAAAAGAAATCTTGAAAAAAAATATGCTAACCAGTAACAGTTACTTCTGTAGACCAAGCATGGTAAAAATATTATGGAATCACTCAATTTTGAGGAAAAAATTATGGAATCATGACAATCACACAAAACAGCACTCAAATATATTACTAGTATTTTGTTGCACCACCTCTCGCTTTTATAATAGCTTGCAGTCTCTGAGGCATGGACTTAATGAGTGACAAACAGTACTCATCATCAATCTGGCTCTAACTTTCTCTGATTGCTGTTGCCAGATCAGATTTGCAGGTTGGAGCCTTGTCATGGACCATATCAAAGAATCTAGTATATATAACTGGTAATATTATAGTTTTCAAGAAAGCCATCCAGGCTCTTCTTAAATGTTAGTAGTGAGTCACTCATTACAACATCATGTGGCAGAAAGTTAAAAAATCTCACTGCTCTTACAGTAAAGAATCCGCGTCTGTGATTATGATTAAACCTTCTTTCCTCCAGACGTAGAGGATGCCCCCTTGTCCCAGTCTCAGGCCTAAGAGTAAAGAGAACATTAGAAAGGTCTCTGTACTGTCCCCTCATATATTTATACATTATTATAAGATCACCCCTAAGCCTTTGTTTTTCCAAGCTAAATAACCCCAAGTTTAATAACCTGTCTTGGTATTGCAGACCCCTCAGTCCTCTAATAACCTTGGTCGCTCTTCTCTGGACCCGCTCTAGTTCAGCTATGTCTTTCTTATACACCAGAGACCAGAATTGTACACAGAATTCTAAGTGTGGTCGCACTAGTGACTTGTATAGAGGTAACATTATGTTCTCGTCATGAGCATCTATGCCTCTTTTAATGAATCCCATTATTTTATTTGCCTTTGCAGCAGCTGCCTGACACTGGCCACTAAATGTGAGTTTGTCATCTACCCATACACCCAGGTCTTTTTCAGTGTTAGTTTTGCCCAGTGTTTTACAATTAAGCACATAATTATACCTTTTGTTTCCTCTGCCCAAGTGCATGATCTTACATTTATCCCCATTAAAGCTCATTTGCCATTTATCAGCCCAAGCTTCTAGTTTACATAAATCCTCCTGTAATATAAAATTGTCCTCCTCTGTATTGATTACCCTGCAGAGTTTAGTGTCATCTGCAAATATTGAGATTCTACTCTGTATGTCCCCTACAAGGTCATTAATAAATATATTAAATAGAAGCGGGCCCAACACTGACCCCTGTGGTACCCCACTGTTAACTGTGACCCATTCTGAGTGTGTTCCATTAATGACCACATTTTATTTCCTATCGCTTAGCCAGTTCTTAACCCACTTACACATATTTTCCCCTATCCCCATTGCTCTCATTTTATGTATCAACCTTTTGTGTGGCACCGTATCAAAAGCTTTTGAAAAGTCCATATACACCACGTACGCTGCATTTCTTTGGTCCAGTCCAGAACTTACTTCTTCATATTATCGTCCTGTAAATATTTTCATGCTGATGACATCACGCTGCGGGTGGTGGCTGTCCTGCCTTCCCCCTGTGTGCTGTCTCTCTTACCCCTGTGCTTTCTCGTTTGACCTGTCTTCTCTCGTGTGCAGTCTTCTCTTATGTGCTCTCCTTTGCCTGTGCGATCTCTCTCTGCCCTCCTGTGCACTCTCTTAGCTCCACACTGTGAGGTCTCTCTCTGTCCCGCCCTGTGCACTCTCTCTGTCCTGCCCTTTGCGCTCTCTCTTCCCTGCGCTTTGTGCTCTCTCTGCCCTGCCCATGTGTGATCTCTCTGGCTGTGTGTGCTCTCTCTGCCCCCATGTGCTCTCTCTGCCCCCCTGTGTGTCTCTCTCTGTCCCACCCTCAGCGCTCTCTCTTCCCTGCCCGTGTATGCTCTCTCTGCCCTGTGTGCTTTCTCTGTCCCATGTGGACTCTCTCTTTCCATGCGCTCTCTCTGCCCCCCCTGTGCACTCTCTTTGTCCCACACTGAGCACTCTCTTTCTGTCCTGCACTGTGCGCTTTCTCTGTCCCACCTTTTGAGCTCTCTCTCTGCCCCATGTGCTTTTTCTGCCCCGTGCACTCTCTCTGCCCCACACTGTGTGCTATCTCTCTGTCCCACCTTTGCACTCTCTTTCCTGCCCGTGTGCTCTCTCTGCCCCCCGTGCGCTTTCTCTGCCCAGCCCTGTGTGCTCTCTTTCTGCACCCCCTGTGCGCTCTCTCTGTGCCGCCTGTACACTCTCTCTGCCCCCCTGTGCGAGGAGAGTGCAGAGGCTGGGACCGGGTCAGGGGAGCGTGCGGAGACAGGGACCAGGAGAGAGAGTGGAGCATGCACTGTCCGTGTGCTATGCATGCTGTCGGGGTATTATCCGGGTGGTATCCGTTATTGCATAGTTACCTCCCTCCAGCGCTGCCTGTTCCTCTCTTCCAGGGCACTGCACTCAGAGCAGTGAATATTAGATGAGCCTAATGAGCCCCAGAAGTGAGAGGAGCAGACAGCGCTTGAGGGAGGTGAGTATGAAATTCTTTATTTTAACCCTTAAAACTCTGACTTTTGTCCATGCACACAGATGTCACATGGAGGACATCTGAGTTCAGGATGTTTTTGGCCAAAACCAGTCGGTGCTGCTGGCAAAAAACGGACATGTCTCCGTGTGCAGCACACGGACACGCATCTGCTCCATACGGAGACATGGTTCGTGCAGATGTACACATGTCTGAAGGGAGCCAAAAATATGATGTGCCTCCATATGACTGGGCCTCCGGCATGTGTCGGCATATACCGGTCCAATATAAAAAACGGGTATATGTCGCATAGTGTCTCCAGACACTATGCACAGATACACAACAGAGACCCTTCTAGCCTGCATCTAACTATAATAGACCAAATAGACAAAAAATCCAATAACAAATTTGATAGGTTATGTAGAAAGGAATCTTTTTGGATTTATAAATTAGGAACTCTTTCTCCAGAGTTAAATCTGACTCTGGAAAAAACTTGTTAAAAACATATTTCTTCCCTGTTACAATAGAGATAATGAAATCATTTACACCAGCATAGGTGTCAAAAAGAGTAAATATGTGATTCCTTATGATTTCATTTCCTTTTTGTTTGTATTATTGTTAAGGAGTTTTGAAAAAATACTTGTCAAAAAACTTTTTAAAAACATTTGTAAATAATTTGTCAAAAATACATGTCAAAAAAAAAAAAAACTTGCCAAAAAACTTGCCAATAAAACTTGTCAAAAAACATGTCAAAAAAACTTGCCAAAAAAAACTTGTCTAATAACTTGTCTAATAACTTGTCTAATAACTTGTCTAGAAACTTGTCTAAAAACTTGTCAAAGAAACTTGTCAAAAAATGTCAAAAAACTTGTCAAAAAACTCGTCACAAAAAAACAAAAAACAAAAAACAAAAAACTTTTTTCCTTGGTATAATGTGGACAGTGAAACCAGATATATTAGTATAGGTGCCAAAAGATTAGGTACATGATCCCCTATGATTTCATTTTTATGGTTTTATTTATGACTATTTTTTATATATATAGTATTACATGCCATTGTAATAAGTTTTTATCAGGCTCTCGATTGTGATTCTTATATGTTTTGGATTATTATGTGTTTTTATATATAGACTAGCTGTAGTACCCGGCTACGCCCGGGTTAATAAATAACTGCTGTTAGCTATAACAAAATAGAATTTGAATATGTTATATTAATGACCTGTAGGAAAATAGAAGCTGAGCTGTGATTGGTTGCTAAAGGCAGCCTAATAAATCTCCAGCCAACAGTAAACCCTCCCCCTGGCGGGCAGTATATGTTACCTCACACATACACATAATAGACAGCTCATATGACTGACATCTGCCTTAATTCCTTATATGGCACATGTGTTGCACATTGGCTGTTTTTAGTCAGATGTTTATGTTTGGAAAATAAAGATAGCACACGTATGAGGCGAGTTGTGTGAGGTGATTTGTGCACATCTGTATCTGTCTGTGTGGTGTGCGTGTCCCTGTGGGGGGGTCAGTGAGGTGTGTGTCTCTGTTGTGTGTGTCTCTTTGTGGTGTGTGTGTGTCCCTGTGGGGCTGAGTGCATGTGCCCCTATAGGGTGTGTATGTGTGTGTCCCTGTGTGGGGGGTCTGTGTGGTGTGTGTCTCTGTTGTGTGTGTCTCTTTGTGGTGTGTGTGTGTGTCCCTGTGGGGTGAGTGCATGTGTCACTATAGGGTGTGTATGTGTGTGTGTCCCTGTGGGGGGGGTCTGTGTGGTGTGTGTGTGTGTGTATCTGTGTTGTGTGTGTCTCTTTGTGGTGTGTGTGTGTGCCCCTGTGGGGTGAGTGCATGCGTCCCTATAGGGTGTGTATGTGTGTGTGTCCCTGTGGGGGGTGTCTGTGTGGGGTGTGTGTGTCTCTGTGTTGTGTGTGTCTCTTTGTGGTGTGTGTGTGTCCCTGAGAGGGTGAGTGCATGTGTCCCTATAGGGTGTGCATGTGTGTGTGTCCCTGTGGGGGGGGGTCTGTGTGGTGTGTTTGTGTCTCTTTGTGGTGTGTGTGTCCCTGTGGGGTGAGTGCATGTGTCCCTATAGGGTGGCTATGTGTGTGTGTCCCTGTGGGGGGGGTCTGTGTGGTGTGTGTGTCTGTGTTATGTGTGTCTCTTTGTGGTGTGTGTGTGTCCCTGTGGGGTGAGTGCATGTGTCGCTATAGAGTGTGTGTGTGTCCCCTTGGGGGTGTGTGTGTCTCTGTGTTGTGTGTGTCTCTTTGTGGTGTGTGTGTGTTTGTTCGGGTGCGTGGTGAGTATCCAATGTTGGGGCTGCACTTTAGCGACTATACACTTGCTGTTACTCTTTGTGTGCGTGTGGTGTGTATACATGTCCCTGTGCATGGTGAATATCCCATGTTAGGGCCCCACCTTAAGCCCCTTTCACATCAGAGTTTTTTTTAAATCGCGGCAGATGCAGTGAAAAAAACGCATCTGCCGCGATTACCGCATACTGGCTGCACTTGCAGCACGGTTGCGGCAGGGTTGCGGCAAGCCCCATACAATGTATAGGCGGGTTTGCGGCAGATGCGGCAAGTGCGGTTTTGGCACTTGCGGCAGGTGCGGCCGCGAAAAAACCACGGCTGACCGAGGTTTTTTTTTGCGGCCGCACCTGCCGCAAGTGCCAAAACTGCACTTGCCGCACCTGCCGCAAGCCCGCCTATACATTGTATGGGGCTTGCCGCAACCGTGCCGCAAGTGCAGCCGGTATGCGGTAATCGCGGCAGATGCGTTTTTTTCACATCATCTGCCGCGATTTCAAAAAAACGCTGATGTGAAAGGGGCCTTAGTGACTATATGCTGGTATGTGCTGTTAGTCTTTGGTGCTATCATTAAGCCCCTCTCATTCACAACTGTCAACTGGTAACTGTCACTTTTTCCCCATTATGTAGATAGGGGCAAAATTGTTTGGTGAATTGGAATGCGCGGGGTTAAAATTTCACCTCACAACATAGCCTATGACGCTCCGGGGTCCAGAAGTGTGACTGTGCAAAATTTTGTCTCTATATAGCTGACAGCTGTCGATTTTTCCTCCAACAGTTTTCCATTCACTTTTTCCCCATTATGTAGATAGGGGCAAAATTGTTTGGTGAACTGGAACGCGCAGGGTTAAAATTTCGCCTCACAACATAGCCTATGACGCTCTCGGGGTCCAGATGTGTGACTGTGCAAAATTTTGCAGCTGTAGTTGCGACGGTGTAGATGCCAATCCTGGATATACACACACACATACACACACACATACACACACATACACACATTCAGCTTTATATATTAGATATATAATGGGCAGCAGTGAAATAGTTACTAGTAACAAGTTTTTGTAATCTGTCATCACAACCATTATCCAATCTGGGGTGGGGTGTAGGTTTATAAGAAAGAGGTAATCAGGGATCCCTCATCCACTTGAGAAAGACACATCTGTGCGTCGAAACGCGTTGTGGCATACTGGACCCCTGCTGTTCGTGAAATAAATTATTCGTAATATAATCACCAACCCGTGGTTTCTTTAGCGCTCCAAACCTCTGACACCGCTTGTTTTCTATCTGCCACACACATACCGGAGGCACAGATGTGTGAAAGAGGCCTGACTCTGAAATAAAACTGTCAGTCTGTTTGAGGGTCTGACTCTACACTTCATATATTGTACCAGCAAACCTACTTAAAGACCTTAATGACATCACAGGTCATGTGCACTACAGAGCCAATCACTGTGAGTGTAATCTTTCATGTGGGAGGAGCTACACAGGTCCTTACCATTCCACACCTAGCACTGCAATTCCTGCTCTCCAAGTACCCGATCACCAGCTGTCAGAGGCTTAAAGAAAAAAAAATTCGTCTCACTCACAGTGGAGAGCCGGCTCCCATCATTCACAGCAGGGAGCCCGCTCTTTGTGCTGACTCGTTCAGGAACGGCACATCATTACTTCTCAAAGTGACTCACTGACAACACACAGCAGGATTGCAGGAGCATAGTACCACATTATCTGACTGCAGGTGGACGGCATTGCGCTGCCACCTCCTGTCTTCATGGACTCATCACCGCTTGAGGCAATGTGCTCAACTGGCCTCATTATAGGTGCTTTCCTGATGATGAGGCAACTTATAAGAGTCCCACACCTGTGTATATGTAAAAATTCCTCCCTCATGGCTAGCTATAGCCATTAGCTATCTTTGCCTAGGTAGTTTTATCTTAGTATTAAAATGCCAATGCTGTTCATGCCTACCACATTACTAGGATCTTTCATATAATTAACTGTTCTGCTCTAATCCTTCTATGTAATTCTATATCATAGATATTGTCATGACAGTATATTTAATTGTACAGAACAGTAACAGAAAGCACTAGCTATATGACAGTAATTAATAATTCCTAACTATCAGATGCAGAAATACGCTGATTGTTTAAATTGATATATTTTGTACCTAACACATTGCTACTCAATCTGACAGTCATCGATGTGAAGTAAAAAGCTATTATTTTCACCTTATTAGAAGTGACGCAGATGTGACTTTATCCCATTAAGAATTTTCCATGTCAAATGTAATTTGTAACCTGCCAGGTGCTTCTGGAATAGGTTGATATACTGTTGGCGACAAGATCTGCTATTTATATAGAATAATTCTATGTATTGAAAGCATAAAAATGTTGGCAAACACATCTTAATAGATATGAAGAGTTCAGAAGAGATAGATTTTGCCCAAATGAGCATTTGGCAGTAACTGTCTAATGTGGATAGTATGATGATGAGGCTATTTGTCACCAAATCACCATATACAGCTGCGCTCAAAATTGTTCCAACCCCTTTTGCAGATTAAAGTAGTCCCACAAACAAAGCACATTTAATTAATTAATCTTGGAATAATTATAGGTTCCAGAATTAGATTTGTAAAAAAAAAAAGTCACTGTGCTGAGATAATCATATATACAGTCATGGCCAAAAGTATTGACACCCCTGCAATTCTGTCAGATAATACTCAGTTTCTTCCTGAAAATTATTGCAATCACAAATTCTTTGGTATTATTATATTCATTTAATTTGTCTTCAATGAAAAAACACAAAAGAGAATGAAGCAAAAAGTAAAACATTGATCATTTCACACAAAACTCCAAAAATGGGCCAGACAAAAGTATTGGCACCCTCAGCCTAATACTTGGTTGCACAACCTTTAGCCAAAATAACTGCGATCAACCGCTTCTGGAAACCATCAATCAGTTTCTTACAATGCTCTGCTGGAATTTTAGACCATTCTTCTTTGGCAAACTACTCCAGGTCCCTGATATTTGAAGGGCGCCTTCTCCAAACTGCCATTTTTAGATCTCTCCACAGGTGTTCTATGGGATTCAGGTCTGGACTCATTGCTGGCCACCTTAGAAGTCTCCAGTGCTTTCTCTCAAACCATTTTCTAGTGCTTTTTGAAGTGTGTTTTGGGTCATTGTCATGCTGGATGGAAGACCCATGACCTCTGAGGGAGACCCAGCTTTCTCACACTGGGCCCTACATTATGCTGCAAAATTTGTTGGTAGTCTTCAGACTTCATAATGCCATGCACACGGTCAAGCAGTCCAGTGCCAGAGGCAGCAAAGCAACCCCAAAACATCAGGGAACCTCCGCCATGTTTGACTGTTGGGACCGTGTTCTTTTCTTTGAATGCCTCTTTTTTCCTCCTATAGGAAAAGATAAAGGAGACAAACGAGGCACAATAGTGCCCTATCAATATGACACTGATTCTGCACTCAGATCAAAAAAGAGGTGCACTCACCTTATCTAGTTGTGTGCACCCACAACTAGTTTTAATAGCATGTAGTTTTAAGCTGCTGCAGGACCTCCACCGCCACGTAGCACGTGTAAAGATATCTAGATCCAGGGAAGGTGAATAGACAGTCCGCAGTGCTTGAAATAATCAGTCACAAGTCTTTAGGTAAAAGACCCCCCTTCTTTATTTCCACCTACGCGTTTCAGTGCCACTCCAGTGCCCTGATGACGGTGCCCGGAGTGGCACTGAAACGCGTAGGTGGAAATAAAGAAGGGGGGTCTTTTACCTAAAGACTTGTGACTGATTATTTCAAGCAGCGCGGACTGTCTATTCACCTTCCCTGGATCTGGATATCTTTTTTTCTCCTGTAAACTCTATGTTGATGCCTTTGCCCAAAAAGCTCTACTTTTGTCTCATCTGACCAGAGAACATTCTTCCAAAACGTTGTAGGCTTTCTCAGGTAAGTTTTGGCAAACTCCAGCCTGGCTTTTTTATGTCTCTGGGTAAGAAGTGGGGTCTTCCTAGGTCTCCTACCATGCAGTCCCTTTTCATTCAGACGCCAACGGTTAGTACGGGTTGACATTGTTGTACCCTCGGACTGCAGGGCAGCTTGACCTTGTTTGGATGCTAGTCGAGGTTCTTTATCCACCATCCACACAATCTTGCATTGAAATCTCTTGTCAATTTTTCTTTTCCGTCCACATCTAGAGAGGTTAGCCACAGTGCCATGGGCTTTAAACGTCTTGATGACACTGCGCACGGTAAACACAGGAACATTCAGGTGTTTGGAGATGGACTTGTAGCCTTGAGATGGCTCATGCTTCCTCACAATTTGGTTTCTCAAGTCCTCAGGCAGTTCTTTGGTCTTCTTTCTTTTCTCCATGCTCAATGTGTTACACACAAGGACACAGGACAGAGGTTAAGTCAACTTTAATCCAGGTCAACTGGCTGCAAGTGGGATTTAGTTATTGCCCACACCTGTTAGGTGCCACAGGTAAGTTACAGGAGCTGTTAATTACACAAATTAGAGAAGCATCACATGATTTTTCTAACAATGCCAATACTTTTGTCCACCCCCTTTTTTATGTTTGGTGTGGAATTATATCCAATTTGGCTTTAGGACAATTATTTTTGTGTTTGAAGACAAATTAAATAAGATAATAATACCAAAGAATTTGTGATTGCAATCATTTTCAGGAAAAAACTGAGTATTATCTGACAGAATTGCAGGGGTGTCAATACTTTTGGCCATGACTGTATGTGTCCCTGATATGTACTGTGTAATGGACGTGTCTTACCATACAGGGACATGGTCTGATCATACCACATCTCCTGTGCTGAGATAATCTTATATATGTGTCCTTGTTATGTACTGTGTAATGGCTGTGCCTGACCATACAGGGACATGGTCTGATCATACAACATCTCCTGTGCTGAAATAATCTTATATATGTGTCCTGCTATGTACTGTGTAATGGATGTGAGTGACCCTACAGGCCTGCTCCAGTTTATCATTGGCACATATCACAGCCTGGCCAAAGGAGGAAGCATAAATCACTTATGATAAGTGAGTATAGATACAAAACAGCAATGACTCATAGCTATTTACAGGAGGGAAAATATTGCCCTGCCCGTTTATCACAGGAACAAGTGTTTCTGCTGCATCTCCAGCCTTCTGAGTTCATCATAAATCAAGTGACATATGCGCTTATTCGCATCTGGAACTTCTACCTCACAAACATCATTTATGAAGAGCTCAGGGAACTGGAGATGTGGCAGTGTGGAGCACAATGGGCTGCAGTACTCAGCAGTTAGGCCAGTGGTCAGGATCACGGTGGTTGCGTCCAGTGCTGTAGCGCTGCCTAACATTCCTAACTCCTCCCTCCAACCAGAAACTGGGATCTGCCCATTGGGGCCTTCTGAGTTCTCTGCTTTCTGATTGAAGTTTGGATTGTGTTGGATTCTTCAGGCTTTCAGCAGAGGACACTCCAATTCTCCTCAAATATGGTAATACAATTCATGTAAACAAAATACCATGTGTGGCAGACAAACTGTAGGGGCACCACAGCAGAAACAATTGCTCCTGTGATAAAACAAGCACATAAATATGTTACCCCAGAGTAATATCTGTGATTGTGACAGCTGGTGGATGTGGACCCACCGCGCCACTTGCCAGGTTGGTCCTGCAGGGGCATGACTAATCAGCTACCTGGAACTCACTAAACCCCAGATGGTTTGGATAGGTGTTGGCAGCAGACTATTCGCGATACTCTCCCAGCGTGTAACAATCACAGCTGGTTTATTCAGCAACAATTAGGAACAAAACAATAAGCTTAATAGATCAGCAAGAAATCATTTCTGTGTTTCTCTCTGTGCAGTATCTGCAGGCAGTTTCCTCTCTCATAACACACAGGAATCTGTATACAGTCACATGTTTTTGCTGGGTGATGTTATGGTGGTTTTTTTTTGCACTAACCTTATTAACAGTATACAAACTTAGAGATGCCCTCCATCACTGTATATGGCCCCACATGCTGCCGCACACAAGAAAATAATAAACAATGCTCACCCTCCAGTGCATCCCTCTGTCTTTCCCTGCTTGCAGCACTCCTGAGCCCTTTTGCGTCCACGGGGGTAGCCGATCATGTGATCGGCACATCACAGTGATATCATCACTGCGTGTCCGGATCACATAACTGGCTGCCTCGGGGATGCAGGAGGACTCAGTATGCAAGTGCTGCTATCAGGGATAGACAGGGGGAAGTGCCGGAGGGCAAGCATTGATTATTATTTTCTTGTGTGCGACAGCATGGGGGGCCCTATATAGTGATGGGGGACATATTCAGAATGAGAGAGCCATGTGCTACAAGAGGGAAGGAGAGCATATCCAGTATAGGGGGCTGTATACCTGGATCAGGGTGTGATAAACAAACAGAAAGCGCTGAGTTGAAAAGAATCACCGTGCTGACCTCCAATGATGACAAACAGAGTAATGGTGTATACTCTGTTTATTTAGCTACTTGCCTACGCGTTTCGTTGTGTAAATAAAACTTCATCAGGGCCCTGATAAAGTTGTATTTACACAGCGAAACGCGTAGGCAAGTAGCTAAATAAACAGAGTATACCCCATAACTCTGTTTGTCATCATTGGAGGTCAGCGCGGTGATTATTTTCAACTCAGCGCTTTCTGTTTGTTTATCTTATCTTCCCCTGGCTGAGCACTGCTGCTACCAGAGGAGAGAGCTGTCAAAGTTGGTTGTGACTCATACAAACTGACCAGGTGAGTTTTTCCGTAGAAGGGGGACACCTGGTGGATAAATTAAGAGGATATCACTCTAAATGCGCTCCAACTATTTTATTTCTATGTGGTGCCCCTATGGCAAGGCACCACAGGGAGGTACTGCACACCAAACAGAAGGTGTAGTGCCTCCGTAGCTGTAGATATGGAGGACCCTACAAAGTCTGCACCCCAACAACCATACAGTAGGCCACTTTAGTACAGGGGACAGTATATTCAGTAGGTCCCGGGGGTGGAGCCTAGAGAGCGGGAGACAGGGAGTGACAGTAGTATCAGGCAGATGGTGTGAGGCAGCGAGGAAGACGGACGCAGGGGACCCTGTGGCTGTGACAGGAGGGCACTTCTTAAAAGAGGGGTGACCCAAGCGAAGAAGGAGGTCACTCCAGGACTGGTCACAGCCAGCTGGAGACCCAGGTCACCACCGGCATACCGGAGCAGAGGCGGTTAATCAAAGGTCTATCCCTAACTGCAGACCGGCAGGCTGTGGTCTCGGCCAAAGGGAGCCACAGCACCCCTTAAGAAGTTCAACATCAGTCCCGTAGCTGGGTCCATGACATCAACTAGTAAAGAGACTTTAGGTAACAGACCCTGAGGACTAGAGACTTGACTTAAGAGGGGAAAGCACAGAGAGAGAGAGAAACAGGACCAGGAATGCCATATTAAGGGCACCACTGCCAGACTCTGGAAAATCCTCCAAGATCTGCGGCTACAATCCCCGTTAAACCAGACTGTACTGTGTACCTTTCCTACCTGGTGCAAGTAAAGAACTGTTTGAGCTGATGTGGTGTCTGGTCTCCCTCCATTCGCCGCCCGGAGTGCTTCTACAGTCTCATCGAGGTGAGAACAACTACTCCCCTCATCCACCCCGCTGCCCTGAGATAAAGCTCCACCTGTGGGGAGCTGTACTACCAAAGCTGCATTCTCATCACCTCAGTGGCCGGCCACAGCGCTGGTAACTCTGTTACCAGGTACCACAGGTTGCGTCATGTTACAAATCTTCCATCATCATCACCCCCACCCCAGCCACTGAGGGTCCAGGGCACGGAACCGAGAACCAACCAGCCTTGATCCCCACTGAAGAGAACCCCCTGTCCCGGTATCTGAGTACCCCCTACCCTGTCGACCGACTCAGTTCTGGCATCACGAGCAGGATCCCGTGCCCGGTAAATCTGGGTACTGTGTGCTTAAATTGGACTTTATTGACTGTCTTGTGAACTGTAAATTTGGGCCACCATTACTGCGTCACAGAGCGGGAAGAGCATCGCGTCTGCACCGCTGAAAGGCGCAAAGGTAGGTCCCGCCTCCCCGCTCTGCCGAGGATCAACGAAGTACAGTGGCTGGCCCCGGAAAGACCCGAAGGCTGATTTACTAAACTTTTCCAATTAAGCGGGTCTGAATATGTAAAACACTATGTGCTGGCCCAGGGGCGTGCCTCGGCCCCTTAACGCAGTAGGGCCATGCAAGAGGCGCCAAAGTGTCTTCCTGCCCCCCTTGCCATCAAACAACCAGGAGGGCGGGTTGAGGACCGGACCTCACCAGTTTGGGACTATAAAAGGGAAACTGTGTGCGGCTGGTGGGCAGAACGAGAGACCTTGGCAGACTCCGGACCCATTACTCGTGTGCGGCCTGGTAAAAATGGCAGTCCCCAGATTCAGGGAGTTAATTCGGGAGGTCGAGGAGGACATCCGAGCTGAACGTGCTGTTTCGGGAGTCTCCACCCTAGAAACTGAGGGTGAGGACATCGCCTTCTGGGGAGTGGCACTGAGGGATTTAGGGGCTCGAATCCAAGAGACCACTGAATGTACCATCCGGAATTGGAGTGCCGAGATCTTCCTCAAATTAAGCCGGCATATGGAGCAGCGGAGGGGACCCAGGCCAGACCTGGAAGCGGGGGTGATGGTAGCAACAGTAACCGAGCTCCGGGTATCCGGTAAGGGTTACACCCCCACCGAATCTGATGCATCCAACACTGCGACCACTGAACCAGCGGCCCTAACCACAGTGGAGCCCGGAGAAAACGAGGCTGCCGAGCTGGAGGATCTCATCCGTTTCCCTGAGGAGGCTGACCTGACCGTGAATGTGGAGGATGAACGTCCTTTTAACCAAGTCAGCATCAGGGAGGAGGAGGATTCGGAGGAGGAAGGAGCAATCGGTGGCACAGAGGAGACTGGGCCTCGCGAGCTATGGAGGGCTGGACAACCGACAGTACAGGCCGAGGCGGGAGCGAGAAGAGCGATCCAACCCTTGTTTGACACCGAGCGTTCCTGGCAACCCGTAGGAAGACCCTGGTTTAAACAGCCTGTTCAGGACGACGAGGCTGAGCGGCAGGGGTGGCGTGAGGCATGGTGGGTGAACAAAATGGAGACACGCCAGGCCCGTGCTTTTGCCCACACTTAGCCGCCATGACCCCTAGCAGTGCAAAAAGGAGTAATTACCTGGAAACTAGGTATGGCTTTGCCCAGGAGGAAGGCCTCTACTCAGAGGTTTTCGTGGGAAGGAGAGATGTGGAGTCCCACCTTCCGCAAAGCCATCTGGATCGGGATCTGTACTGGATTGACACCATAACCTATGAACGACATGCAGGACCCCAAGGGTGGTATGCAATCCGGGTCAGCAGAAGCAACGACTGACAAGGCTAACCAGGTATAGTGTACCATTGTAAATAGTTATATATTGTGCATTTTGTTGCAGCATTTGGACAAAAATCACATGAACATAAATGTGAACTGTTGTTTTACAAGCCTGATTGAACTTTAAGTAAGAGACTTAATACCCAGCCTTGTTGGGCCAACGTTAACTAAAGTAAACTGTTTTATTTGCAACATTCGAAGCTCAGTACCTCCCACAAGGGAAGACTAAAATAATCGTATTGTTTTTGTTGTGTTTCAAAGTTACCCGGTTAACATGTTAATAAAAAGAGTTTAGTTTAAACTCGGTTTGGTTGTAACAATCGCGTACGAGTGTATTTAACCAAGGGGGTGTGTGGTGCCCCTATGGCAAAGCACCACAGGGAGGTACTGCACCCTAAACAGAAGGTGTAGTGCCTCCGTAGCCATGGATATGGAGGACCCTAGAGGGTCTGCACCCCAACACCCATACAGTAGGCCACTTTAGTATAGGGGACCGTATATTCAGAAGATCCCGGGGTGTGGAGCCTAGAGAGCAGGAGACAGGGAGTGACAGTAGTGTCAGGCAGTCGGTGTGAGGCAGCAAGGAAGATGGATGCAGGGAACCCTGCGGCTGTGACAGGAGGGCACCTCTTAGGAGAGGGGTGACCCAGACGTAGAAGGGGGTCACTCCAGGACTGGTCGGAGCCAGCTGGAGACCCAGGTCACCACCGGCATACCGGAGCAGAGGCAGTTAGTCAAAGGTCTATCCCTAACTGCAGACCGGCAGGCTGTGGTTCCGGCCAAAGGGAGCCACAGCACCCCTAAAGAAGTCCAACATCAGTCCCGCAGCTGGGTCCATGACACCGACAAGTAAAGCGACTTTAGGTAAAATACCCCGAGGACTAGAGACTTGACTTAAGAGGGGAAAGCACAGAGAGAGAAAAGAACAGGACCAGGAACGCCAAATTAAGGGCACACTGCCAGACTCTGGAAAATCCTCCAAGATCTGTGGCTACAATCCCCGTTAAACCAGACTGTACTGTGTACCTTTCCCACCTGGTGCAAGTAAAGAACTGTTTGAGATGAGCTGGTGTCTGGTCTCCTTCCATCCGCCGCCCGGAGGGCTTCTACAGTCTCATCGAGGTGATGACAACTACTCCCCTAATCCACCCCGCTGCCCTGAGGTGAAGCTCCACCTGTGGGGAGCTGTACTACCAAAGCTGCATTCCCATCACCTCAGCCGGCGGTGCAGCGCTGTTAACTCTATTACCATGTACCACAAGTGGCGTTATGTTACAAATCCCCATCATCATGACCCCTACCCCCGCCAGGGCACGGAACCAGGAACCGACCAGCCATGATCCCCACCGAAGTGAACCCCCTGTCCCAGTATCCGAGTACCCCCTACCTTGTCGACCGACTCAGGGGCTGTGTACCAGGATGGGGGGCCATATCCAGAATGGGGGGCTAAATCTCAGGGTGGGGGCTATCCAGGATGAGGGGGGCTGTATACCAGAATGGGGGGTCATATACAGAATCGGGGCTATGTCACAGGATGGGGGCTGTATACCAGGATGAGGGGCTGTATACCAGGATGGGGGGTCATATCCAGAATGGGGACTATGTCACAGGATGGGGGCTGTATACCAGGATGTGGGGCTGTATACCAGGATGGGGAGATATATCCCAAGATGGGGGGCTGTATTCTAGTATTGAGAGCCATATCCAGGATGTGGGGCCGTATCCAGGATGGGGGATGCTATATACCAGAATGGGGGTCCATATTCCAGATGGGGGGGCTATATCCTGGTATGAAGGGCTAAATACCACGATTAAACAAAGTATTCACTGATCTCAGGGAGACCAGTTCAAGAAAACACTGCAGGCAGCCGGCTAAAGCGCTCAACACAGTGAATTCCTAGGCCCATTGCCTACTCCACACTGATGAGGGGCAACACCCCGAAACAGCTGTCTGTGGATGGATACCTGGCCTTGGTATTAGGGATGGGCGAATCTACTCGCTAGGACTCGTTACTCGGCGAGTAGTAAGGGACTCGCAGGACTCGGTACTCTGCGAGTTTCCCAGTGATTACTCGCACGAGTCCAATGCAAATCAATATCAATCCTAGTTTTGTCAGAAACACTGACAAAACTAGGATTGCCATTGTTTGCATTAGACTCGTGCGAGTAATCACTGGCTACTGTGCCAGTGATAGCAGGGAAACTCGCAATGTAACTGCTGTTTCTTTGCGAGCCGAGTCCAGCTGTCTTCTCTGTGCAGCTCCAGGGTCCTAGAGCCCGCCTGCTGCCTGATGTAGCAGTGCTGAGATTGTTCTCAGTCTGCTCATTCCCTGTGTACAGACATGAATGTCTGTGCACAGAGATGATGTAGCAGTGCTGAGATTGTTCTCAGTCTGCTCATTCCCTGTGTACAGACATGAATGTCTGTGCACAAAGATGTTGTAGCAGTGCTGAGATTGTTCTCAGTCTGCTCATTCCCTGTGTACAGACATGAATGTCTGTGTACAGAGATGATGTAGCAGTGCTGAGATTGTTCTCAGTCTGCTCATTCCCTGTGTACAGACATGAATGTCTGTGCACAGAGATGATGTAGCAGAGCTGAGATTGTTTTCAGTCTGCTCATTCCCTGTGTACAGACATGAATGTCTGTGCACAGAGATGATGTAGCAGAGCTGAGACTGTTCTCAGTCTGCTTATTCCCTGTGCATAGACATCTATATTTATGCACAGGAGATGTAGCAGAGAGGACATCGCGTTTTGGACTGCGTCGGACGGAAGAGGATTTTTTTAATTAAAGATGGAGTCCCTAATGGCTTTTTTTTTTATTTCTAATAAAAAATTTTCCTTGTGTTGTGTTTTTTTTAAAACAATTTAATAGAAATTCATGGCGGTCATGTCTAATATTGGCGTGACCGCCATAAATTTCGGGCTTAGGGCCAGCTGATAATACAAAGCTGGCCCTAACCTCTTTATTACCCAGCGTGCCACCGCTACCAGGGCCGCTGGAAGACCGGGGTTCAGCGCCAGAGGATGGCGCTTCAATGAACGCGCCATCTTCTGGGGCGGCTGCGGGCTGCAATTTGCAGCGGGGGGTGCCCAGAAAGCTTGGGCATCCCTGCGCTGCGGATTCCAGCCCCCAGCTGCTTAGCTGTACCTGGCTAGACATAGAAATTGCGCGGAGCCCCACGCATTTTTTTTTTATTATTTCATGAATTTCAGAGTCAAAGTCTCAGAGTCAGAGTCTCAGAGTCAGAATCTCAGAATTTCATGAAATAATTAAAAAAAAATGCGTGGGGCTCCGCGCAATTTCTATGTCTAGCCAGGTACAGCTAAGCAGCTGGGAGCTGGAATCCGCAGCGCAGGGATGCCCAAGCTTTCTGGGCACCCCCCGCTGCAAATTGCAGCCCGCAGCCGCCGCAGAAGATGGCGCGTTCATTGAAGCGCCATCCTCTGGCGCTGAACCCCGCTCTTCCAGCGGCCCTGGTAGTGATGGCACGCTGGGTAATAAAGAGGTTAGGGCCAGCTTTGTATTATCAGCTGGCCCTAAGCCCGAAATTTATGGCGGTCACGCCAATATTAGACATGACCGCCATGAATTTCTATTAAATTGTTTTAAAAAAAACACAACACAAGGAAAATTTTTTATTAGAAAAATAAAAAAAGCCATTAGGGACTCCATCTTTAATTGAAAAAAACCTCTTCCGTCCGACGCAGTCCAAAACGCGATGTCCTCTCTGCTACATCCCCTGTGCATAAATATAGATGTCTATGCACAGGGAATAAGCAGACTGAGAACAATCTCAGCTCTGCTACATCATCTCTGTGCACAGACATTCATGTCTGTACACAGGGAATGAGCAGACTGAGAACAATCTCAGCACTGCTACATCAGGCAGCAGGCGGGCTCTAGGACCCTGGAGCTGGCAGCCAGCAGAGAGGAGAAAGCAGGACTCTTATCGGTGCGAGTTTCCCAGCCAGCGATTACAGTTGCAAAGTAAACGAGTCCAATGCAAATAAATGACAAAACTAGGATTGCTTCAGGCTGAAGCTTCCGAGACACATCTGCGATTTGTAAATCTCACACTACTCGCTATTACTCGCTTCCCCATTCATTAACATTGGACTCGCTAGACTCGCAACGAGTAGCGAGTCCTGTGCTCGGACTCGCTAGAGTCAAGCGATTCCGAGTAATTTAGGATTCGCCCATCACTACTTGGTATTCCCTTGTCATATCTTTAAGCTTGTAAAGAGCTGGATATTGACTCAAAGGGCCAGTTAATATGGTGGTTATCATGGCTAGGTCCTCCACTAGAGGAAGATCTGGCTAGTCCTGTGTTGAGACTCCTAAACGAGGCTCCACAGACTTATTTGCATATTCATAATTCCCAGGGGGCAATGGGCCTAGGAATTCACTGTGTTGAGCGCTTTAGCCGGCTGCCCGCAGTGTTTTCTTGGACTGGTCTCCCTGAGATCAGTGAATACTTTGTGATGTTTGTCTACTAGGCATTGCTCCCACCTAGCCAGAATCCTACTCCACACTGATGAGGGGCAACACCCCGAAACAGCTGTCTGTGGATGGATACCTGGCCTTGGTATTCCCTTGTCATATCTTTAAGATAAAAGAGCTGGATATTGACTCAAAGGGACACTTAATATGGTGGTTATCATGGCTAGGTCCTTCACTAGAGGAAGATCTGGCTAGTCCTGTGTTGAGACTCCTAAACGAGGCTCCACAGACTCTATTTGCAAATACCACGATTGGGGGCCATATCCAGGATGGGGTTTATATACCAGGATCGGGGGCCATATATTACTTGAAAGGGGCCCAGGATGGGGGCATTACACCCATAATTGTCAGCAGCACATCCCCCCATAACAGTGCATTATAACCACATTTTTGCTTAATTTTTTTTCTTTATTGTCCTCCTCTAAAATCTGAGTGCATCTTATGGTTTGGTGCATCTTATAGTCCGAAAAATACCATATGCAGATTTTTATATATATTGATCCACAGCTAAATTAACAGCAACTTTTATTTTTCATCTTTGAAAGGGGGGAAACCACAATTACAATTTGTAACAAAAATTCACATGCTACAGATTTTAAAATCCACATACCAATTTTTGTGTGGAACACTACAGTCCTTCAGCATATGCATTTCCAATATGCGTGGATGTGACCTAAAAAGTAAAGCTGACCGTAAACTATCTGACTTGATTTGTGCATCATTGTCTCTGTTTTTGACAATATATTGGATGACCTTGAAACAGAGCAAGACAATAATTACACAAATCTATCTAATATTCCCTCTGTTCATTTGAATTCTCTGTTTTCCATTGTCTTCTAATTAGAGTCTTACATTTTGACAGGCAGGAGTCAGGGATGTAAGATTTTAGGGCCCGATTCATCAAGCTTGGGGACACTGGTCTTAAGACGATGGGTCTGCTGGAGAAAAATGCACCAAATTAATTAAAAGAACTTTACCTTTTAATGAATTTAGTGTTTATTTCAGCTGCATTATGCTGCCAAAAGAAATATATTCCAATCAAGGATTGTAGTGCATTTTTTGTCATACTTTACTCCACTTAAAACAAGTGAAATAAGTATTGAACACATCACCAATTTTCTCAGTAAATGTATTTGTAAATGTGCTGTTGACATGAATTCACCTCACCAGTTGTCGGTAACAACCCGTCCAATCCATACAAGCAGAGAAATCAAACCATAGATATCTATAAATTTAGTGATATGTAATAATGAGAAATGACACCGAAAACGTATTGAAACGTGAAGAAAGAGAGGTGCAAAAAGCCCTGGGAAGTCATGACACCAGCTGAAATCTACAGTAGATAGAAAGCAATCCTGACACTTGGTGAAAAATAATGTCAGCTGATTCAACTGATGGTCTATAAAAAGGTGTCTCATTACCAATGTGCCACACAAGAATATCTCATGGTGGGTAAAACCAGTGAGCTGTCTCAAAACCTTTGCAACCTTATTGTTGCAAAACATACTGATGGCGTTGGTTACACTGGCACTGTTGAGGCCATAATACGTAAATGGAAAGAATATAATTTTTTTTACATTGGCAAAAAACAGAAGTTGCCCACAAGATTTCAGACAGAGAAGTGAAAAAAATAATTGAAAGAGTTATCCAAGAGCCAATAACCACCCAGGGAGACCTAAAGAAAGATTTAGAATCATCAGGTATAATTGTTTCAAAGAAAACAGCATGTAATGCTCTCAGCCTCCATGTCCTGTATGCATGCTCCTGTATGCACCCTCACCCCGCAAGACTTGATTGCTGAACAAGAATCATGTTCAAGAGCGTTTAAAGTTTGTTTAACAACATTTAGACAAGCCTATAACATACTGGGAGAATATAGACATTTTAACCAGACAATGATTTCAAACACTTTAACTGTAAAAATACAAAAAGGGGGGAGACAAGAGGCGCAATAGTGCCCCATCACTAGTGACACTGTCTGTGTGAGTTTATCTATAGGTGTGCACTCACCTGGCCCAGTTGTGTGCCCCACAACTGGTTTATGAGCATTTGGTTTTTTAGCTGCTGCAGGACCTCCACCAGCCACTCGCACGTGGAAAAACATCCAGATCTTGGGAAGATGGTGTATCACGGTCCGCGCTGCTGCCTCAATGAAATCACAAGGAATGTAAGGTTCCAAGAAGTCACAAGGAATGCAAGGTTCCAAAGGTAACAATCTCCTTTATTCCACCAACGCGTTTTGGCACCTCTCCTGGCACCTTCATCAGGGTATTCCCTGGTATACACAGGGTATACCCTGATGAAGGTGCCAGGAGAGGCGCTGAAACGCGTTGGTGGAATAAAGGAGATTTTTACCTTTCGAACCTTGCATTCCTTGTGACTTCTTGGAACCTTACATTCCTTGTGATTCCATTGAGGCAGCAGGGTGGACCATGGTACACCATGTTCCCAAGATCTGAATGATTTCAAACACACAGCCAATGAAACTCTTAAAGGGATCCTGTCACCTCCAGAACGCCTCCTAAACTAGCAAAACATGTCCCTGCAGCATCCTATCACTAATCTCACACTCCTTTTGTCTCCTAAAAGCATCCTGTGAAAGTGCATAAAAACGTTTTAATACTTACTCGTTAGGGATTATAATTAGCAGGGGCTATATTCTTTAGTCACCAGGGCGGGCTGTTTTGCAGATCCAGTATCCAGCCCTTCTCTGTCTGTGTGCTCTGCTTGTGCAGGCTTTACTCTCCCCCTCTCTGTCACTCACAAAATGCAAATCATTAGTCCTGCCTTCAGCTGCACATCACAGCAGCACAGACAGAGAGAGGGTGGATCCTCGAGGCTGCAAAACAACATACCCTGGTGACTAAAGAATATAGCCACTGCTAATTATAATCACTAATGAGTAAGTATTAAAACGTTTTTATGCACTTTCACAGGATGCTTTTAGGACACAAAAGGAGTGTGAGATTAGTGATGGGATGCTGCAGGGACATGATTTGTTAGCTTATGAGTTGTTTTGGAGGTGACAGGATCCCTTTAACTGCTTCCAGAGAAAGAAAATAAAGCTGCTAGAATGACTGATCTAATTACCTAACCTAAATCCAATAGTATATATATATGGAAGGAAGTAAAGGTCAGAGTTCATAGAAGGAGTCCATTGAACCTTTAGGATTTGAAGCATGTTTGTGTGGAAGACCAGTTTCTCCATACATGAGGTGTCTTGAAGCTGTCATCACCAACAAAGGCTTTTCTACAAAGTATTAAAAACATTTTAGTAAGGCCCATTTCACATCAGCGGTAAGCGCTGATCGCGGCAGTTGCAGTGAAAAAAATGCAACTGCCACGGTTACCGCAAAACGGCCACACTTGCGGTTCACCTGCGGCAAGCCCCATGCAATGTCTATGGGGCTTGCGGCAGGTGCGGCAAGTGCGGTATAGTTGCGGTTTCTGCACTTGCGGCAGATGCGGCTGCGAAAAAAAACACGGTCAGCCGCGTTTCTTTTGCGGCCGCATCTGCCGCAAGTGCTGAAACCGCACTTGCCGCACACTTACCGCAAGCCCCATAGACATTGCATGGGGCTTGCCACAGGTGAACCGCAAGTGCGACCGTTATGCGGTAACTGCGGCAGATGCGATTTTTTTCACTGCAACTGCCGCGATCAGCGCTTACCGCTGATGTGAAAAAGCCGTAAGTCTGTTAATACTTTTTCCATGTCATTACTCATCATTACATATCACATACATTTATGGACATCCATAGTTTGATTCCTTTGCCTGTGTGGATTAGATAGGTTGTTATTGATATCTGGCAAGTAAGTCATGTCAATATCACCTTTAATAATATACTTACTTAGGAAATTGGTGATGAGTTCAATATTTCTTTCACCCACTTCATGTGGCATAAATTGTAATGCCCCATCAAGAAAAAGCTTCACCCACATTTCAAAACCATGTCAGTGCTGACACAAAATTGCAAAAAGTTAAAACATAGTGGTGTCCTGCTGCACACTCTGTCCGTCTGCTGTACAAAATTCCCGATGTTTGATAACACTTTTATCAGCAATCATACATTAAATCATTGAAGTAAAGGTATGATTGCTCTCAGTATCCCAGTGCCTGTAAGGCACTGACTTCACTTTGCAGCCCTAAAACCTGCTGGTTGCCTCCCTTTAAAAACCTTGCAAGCGATCATAATGAGGCAGATTATTATATCTATCTTCCTGTTTTTCAGTGCAAACAAATGACACATTTTAGAGGGAGATTTTCCTAGCTAAATGAGCCACAATTGTGACTTAATTCAGAAAGGACCGTGTGTCATGGTCTGCGCTGCTGTATACGAACAAAAGGCCACAAAGTGATCTACAACAGTGTTTATTTCTCACTAGAAGCATTTCGGGGCTGTGCCTGCTCCTTCCTCAGGAATACACCATTTATGAACATGGTGTCCCTGAGGAAGGAGCAGGGACAGCTCAAGTGAGAAATAAACAGTTGTAGATCACTTTGTGGCCTTTTGTTCATATACATGAGCGCGGACCATGACACACCGTCCTTTCTGAATCCTGTATCTCCATCATTACACACGTGGAAGTGTAGATCCAGCAGCAGTTATACAGGCATATATAACGGTTGTGGATAACACAACCCAGCAAGGTGAGCAGTGAATATCACCATTATTTGTCATTTTATTTGGAGATAAGACCCTATTGCGCCTTTGCTTGCCCAATTTAGAGAATTGTGACTTAGTAATTAGAAAAATTATGTTTTTAGAGTTTTTATTGGACTTTTCATGCAAGCCTTTTCCAAAATGCTCCTCAAAACAGATTCAGTGTATGTGCACACTGTCTCTTTTAAAGAGGACCTGTCACCCCCCTGCTGCATGGCAATTTAAATGCAGCACTGAATGCAGCATGTCTGCTGCATTCAGGTAAGGGGTCCCTCATGTGTCTGTGTGCTGTGTACCCCGAGATATAGCCTTAGGCAAACTCACTGTTAGAAGCATGAGAGCCTTCCCTGGTGCAGTCGCCAGCTGGATTGATGGGGCAATTCCCTCCCCCTCTGCCTCCCTGTGCTTCCTCCTGCTGTGCTAGCTCTGCCCTCCTCCTCTCCTGCTGAACAAAGCATAACCAGGGCGAGAATCTGGCACTGACGTCAGGTCAAATAATTTGCATGCGCTGTTAACAAGCTGTGTGTGGCAGGATGAGTGACAGAGAGCACAGCAGGAGGCGGCACAGAGATGCCTCCCCCCGTCAATCAAGCAGGCTCCTGCACCAGGGAATGCCCTCATGTCTTCTAACAGTGAGTTTGCCTAAGGCTATATTTAGGGGTATATAGCACACAAACACATGGGTGACCTCTTCCCTGAATGCAGCAGAGCTGCATTTAGATTGTCATGCAGCAGGGGGTGACAGGCCCTTTTTAAACACCAGCGCATCCTTCAAGATTTTTAAGGCAAAGCCACGTCAGAATAATGCCAGTGGTCGGTTTCCTGAAACAGTTTCACCAGCATCGTCTAGGTGTATGTGTGCCATTTTAGATTTATAATGAACATATTTTTAACTTTTTGCTATGGCTTTGGAATTTTTTAGATCATGTAAGGTCATTGTGGTGGAAGTTACCATCAGAGAATATGAGTCTCACGAAGGTATGTTTTTAATAGAACACTTTCATTTTTCTTCGTACATTCTGTACTTTATGTCATGTATTATGAACCAAAGTGCTCCCTCCTGTTTGTATATGACCTCTACTTCCCTGATCTTGTCGCATATTTACTTATGTAAAAGTCATCTTACAGCTAAGGGCAATATGTCCTCTTAATGAGCTTCTCAAATCTACACCTACATATTATCCCATGACTCATGCTGTTTTCATACATATCATTGCTGTAAAATTACACTAGTACTGCAAGGTATGTTGATAATAATCATTGCACCTAAAAATAGTGATAAAACCTTTTAAAGTAAAAACTGAGGTCAGGGTGAATTAACCATTACTTCATTTGTGGGGCGACTATATGGTTAAATATGTTGGGGTAGTGTGTTATAGGGTTATAGGACCCCTGTGCTTCGAATCTAACGCTCAACTTTCCAGACTTACCTGATGACAGACATGAAAGAGATCTTGGTGCACCTGAGGGCTGTTGTTGGTGTCTCAGATGGCTGATTGGCTGAGGGCCTTGGAGGCCCCAGAAGGGGCAGTGGAGGCTTGATGGTAATATAGATAGTCCACTGCAACATCGATCCCAAAATGTGGCATCAAAGACCTGAAGACTCTTAAGGAGCCACACCAAGAGCCCTTCAAGACACAGCTGCGTGGTGTGGGATGCCACTCATCGAGCTGTTTGTCTGTCCTGGTCCGTGGGCTGTACCAGCACGGCCAAAGAGTCTCAAGTGGCTCCGACTGGCACGTTGCACATGTATGATTTAGACAATAGAGTAATGTCGAGCCCACTGGGACTGGGTACTCGGTACCGGACCGAGTCTGGTACTGGGGAAGTCACGGGTGGTCCTGGTCCGGACCGTATCCCGGGCTCTGGCAATAATAAGGGATATTTACAGGAGATGTCAGTCGTGACGCCACCCACTGTATGCGGCCAGTGATGGGGCCGCCGCTCTTGCAGAACCTCCGGGGATGATGTGAGGGCAGCAGAGATGGAATAGTTCCCGTGGGCAGAACTGTATTCCCCAGGGCAGTGATGGTGAAAGTCTATTGTGTGATGTGCAGGCTTGGTGCTGAGTGCAATTCACTTACTGTCCAGATGCTGCAGGAATCCTTCCTCGGTGCTGGAGCTGACAAGCTGTGGCTCTGCAGGTGGGAATTTGCTGCAACCTGTATGGAGGGAGTAGTATTCAGGGAGAGACAGACAGAGAGTCGTATTCAGGGTTCACCATGTTTACTTCTCAAGTTCTCCAGTTCAAGTTACAGTTCAGTACAATTCTCAGTTGGTTACAAGTCTTAGTTCAGTTCTCAGTACACGGGCACACTTTCCCCTCCAGGTTCCCTTTACTCTCACCAGGTCTCTCCTCTCTGTGACCCCTCACACTGTCTCTGTGTCCTTTCCGGGCTGTTGACTCTCTCTCTGTGTTCACTTAGTTGTGTGTGACTCCGGACAGTATGGCGGTGACTCGGGCCCCTGTGGGTCCTCCTGATTGTCACTGAGCTCCCTGTCCTTTGGGGTAGGAACCCTAGCTTGGAACTAGAGCCCCCCGTCGGTTGTCTGGGGTTACCGGGTAAATCATCGGCCCCATTCAGAGCCGACATTCTGCTTCAGCCTAGCCTCCAGCAGTCCTCCCGTGTGAGGCTCTACCAGGCTCTCTCTACTGTGTCTTCAAGTATCATAGGAGGGCTACTCCGCCTGCAGTCTGTCGTCTCGGTTGTAACTCTAAGGCCCGGTATCACCGTCCCTCTCTTCCCTCACACTCCTGGGGTGCTGGCTTCGGACGAACTTTCTCTCTGCGGCTAACACTGGCTCGGTTCAGATTCTGCTCTCCTACACCCCACTTTGCCAGGATGTGTGATCCAGTCTTTCCTTCTCAGCTTAACTCTGCCTACTGCTGTCTCTCGGCCTGTGCCGTGCTCCTCAGCCTACTGCTGGTCTGTGTCTTTGCTGCTCGGCACCCTGGGCCTCCTCCCCATTCACTATTTCTACTGTCTGTCACCTGACTATGTGAGTGCCCACCCACTGCTCTAAACCCACCACCCCTTGCCTGCTTAGAGTTCCAGCTCCGGGTTGGGTGCTGCCCTCTACTGTACGTGGGTTGTGTGGGCTGTGAGGGTGTTGGTGTTCAACTGTCGTCCTACCTGCCTGGCTGCAGTTCCCTTTGTGGCCTCCTGGACGCAGGGGCGCCACAGTAAAATAAGGGGTTTATATCTGTTTTGAGTCTACTCTTGAGGATCATTTTAAGAAGGAAGTGAAAGAAAAATTTTTGGAAGGACGAATATGAGGAAACTCTTTTTCCCTGTTGCAAAAATTCAACTCGTACAAGAGAAAAACGAGGAAAGTAAGAAGGAGGAAGAAGAAAAGTATTGATGATATCTGATCATCTAAACCTTTACTAATTTGCTACAATTTTCAGCAATTTTTGCCAGTGTCATTGATAAAAAATTGCTGGACATTTTCCTCCCTTTTTGGTCTTCGGATGGGCTTTCAGCAAGGAAAAACATGTAGTGGTTGGCCAGTTTCCTTAAACATGTCATAGTGGTTGAATGCGGTGTTAGGATCGGTTTGTGATTCAGCAATTAGAGTGGTGCTGTATTAGTTATTTCTTGGGGTTTCATTTGGGCATTGAGGGTAGGGTAGTTAGTTGCACTCAGTTTGTCCAGGGAGGGGGTTTGCTAGTGCAAGTCGTGACACTGTTGTACAGTTTGGCTGAGTTTTCATTTAGGCAGCCAAGAATAAATCAGTGGAAAGGTGAAAACAGATTTGCCCTATGCTGGAATATAGTCTGTATAGTTGTATTATGATGTATTTGGTTGGAACCACAGCTGGTGGGGGCCGCTCTCTCTTCTTTAGCACAGGGATAGTTCTTTCATATCTCTATATCAGATTACAGTTTTTTTGTAGATGTTTAGTGTATTTTGGGCTGGATGAGAGGAAGTTTGCTTCCATTTCTTAATGTGGCAAATTATTACTTCAGGGAGGAAGTATACCAACTCTAGGGCCACCTATTGAAAGTGGCAATCTTAGAAGTTGAAATGAACTCTTTAATGAGCCCTTCCATATGGCATAGGATTTATGCCAGATCAGAGCCTCAATGTGGCAGTGATGCAGGCAGTTGTTTGCGTGGATTTCCTCCAAATTCTCTAATTTTCTCTCACACTTCAAACACATTTCTGATAAAGAAGTTTGATTGTGAGCCCAAATGGGGACAGTGATGATGACGCTGTGAAAATAATGATGCTATAGAAGCAATTAAAATAATAAATGTGTGTCCCAATATTTTTATTATATCTTTGTGTGTTTGAATAACAAACTGAATGTAAAAGTATATTATTTTATTATAATCTTTCAATGCTTTAATAAACATTTTATGTACTTATCGTATATGGAAATTAGTCTATTCCTCATTGCTCTCATTATACAATCTAAGAAGAGATACTTGACAGAATTGTCATCATGGGACGAGCGGTTTCATGCTGAAGCAGCGTTGTAAGTAGCTTTGAGACTCTTGAAGAATTTGACTTTAAGCCCTTAGCTTTTCTTGAATTTGCAGTTTTTGATTTTCATCCCTCTAGTGCACAAAGGAAAATACACAAAATCTATATATAGGTAGGTTATTTCCCCAGTTGCTTGGCTGCATAAGGAACAATTTAGGCTCGAAGGTAGACTTCTGGTAGAACATGCAGCGTGCTAACTCTCATTAAAGTGTTCCCCAGTGATGTACTGGAGAGGTGCAGAGTGAGCAGGTAAATGGCAATTATAATGCTGGGCTTCCACTCAGCTCAGCTGCTGAATCTGTATTTTGTAAGCTAGAATTGACAATGCAATTTAATACTACCAACTGCTCAACAATAGGATTCCTAGAGAGTTAAAGCTCAGGATATGAAAGTTCAGAGTCACTATGGGAGCCTCACAGTGTAATGGACATAGATGATGTCATGACAGCTGATTCATTCAAAACAGGGCCAGACCATTTAACATACAGTTGTGGCCAAAAGTATTGCCACCCCTGCAATTCTGTCAGATAATACTCAGTTTCTTCCTGAAAATGATTGCAATCAAAAATCCTTTGGTATTATTATCTTCATTTAATTTGTCTTCAATGAAAAAACACAAAAATAATTGTACTAAAGCCAAATTGGATATAAATCCACACCAAACATAATAAAGGGGGTGGACAAAAGTATTGGCACTGTTAGAAAAATCATGTGATACTTCTCTAATTTGTGTAATTAACAGCACCTGTAACTTACCTGTGGCACCTAACAGGTGTTGGCAATAATAAATTCACACTTGCAGCCAGTTGACATGGATTGAAGTTGGCTCAACCTCTGTCCTGTGTCCTTGCATGCACCACATTGAGCATGGAGAAAAGAAAGAAGACCAAAGAACTGTCTGAGGACTTGAGAAAGCAAATTGTGAGGAAGCATGAGCAATCTCAAGGCTACAAGTCCATCTCCAAAGACCTGAATGTTCCTGTGTCTATCGCGCGCAGTGTCATCAAGAAGTTTAAAGCCCATGGCACTGTGGCTAACCTCCCTAGATGTGGACGGAAAAGAAAAATTGATGAGAGATTTCAATGCAAGATTGTGCGGATGGTGGATAAAGAACTTCGACTAACATCCAAACAAGTTCAAGCTGCCCTGCAGTCCGAAGGTACAACAGTGACGACCCGTACTATCCGTCGGCGTCTGAATGAAAAGGGACTGTATGGTGGGATACCCAGGAAGACCCCACTTCTTACCCGGAGACATAAAAAAGCCAGGCTGGAGTTTGCCAAAACTTAACTGAGAAAGCCTAAAACGTTTTGGAAGAATGTTCTCTGGTCAGATGAGACAAAAGTAGAGCTTTTTGGGCAGAGGCATCAACAGAGAGTTTACAAGAGAAAAAAAGAGGCATTCAAAGAAAAGAACAGGGTCCCTACAGTCAAACATGGCGGAGGTTCCCTGATGTTTTGGGGTTGCTTTGCTGCCTCTGGCACTGGACTGCTTGACCGTGTGCATGGCATTATGAAGTCTGAAGAGTATCAACAAATTTTGCAGCATAATGTAGGGCCCAGTGTGAGAAAGCTGGGTCTCCCACAGGTCATGGGTTTACAGCAGCCCCAGAGGTATATACAGCAGCAGCCCCAGTAGTTAGTATACAGCAGCCCCAGAGGTATATACAGCAGCCCCAGTGGTAGTATACAGCAGCAGCCCCAGTGGTATATACAGCAGCAGCCCCAGTGGTATATACAGCAGCAGCCCCAGTAGTTAGTGTACAGCAGCCCCAGAGGTATATACAGCAGACCCAGTGGTAGTATACAGCAGCCCCAGAGGTGTATACAGCAGCCCCAGTGGTAGTATACAGCAGCCCCAGTGGTATATACAGCCCCAGTGGTAGTATACAGCATCCCCAGAGGTATATACAGCCCCAGTGGTAGTATACAGCAGCCCCAGAGGTATATACATCCCCAGTGGTAGTATACAGCAGCCCCAGTGGTATATACAGCCCCAGTGGTAGTATACAGCAGCCCCAGTGGTATGTACAGCCCCAGTGGTAGTATACAGCAGCCCCAGAGATATATACAGCCCCAGTGGTAGTATACAGCAGCCCCATTGGTATATACAGCCCCAGTGGTAGTATACAGCAGCTCCAGTGGTATATACAGCCCCAGTGGTAGTATATAGCAGCCCCAGAGGTATATACAGCCCCAGTGTTAGTATACAGCAGCCCCAGTGGTATATACAGCCCCAGTGGTAGTATACAGCAGCCCCAGAGGTATATACAGCCCCAGTGGTAGTATACAGCAGCCCCAGTGGTATATACAGCCTCAGTGGTAGTATACAGCAGCCCCAGAGGTATATACAGCCCCAGTGGTAGTACACAGTAGCCCCAGTGGTAGTATACAGCAGACCCAGAGGTATATACAGCCCCAGTGGTAGTATACAGCAGCCCCAGTGGTATATAAAGCCCCAGTGGTAGTATACAGCAGCCCCAGAGGTATATACAGCCCCAGTGGTAGTATACAGCAGCCCCAGAGGTATATACTGCCCCAGTAGTAGTATACAGCAGCACCCAGGGGGTATATAGCAGCCCCCAAATGGTGGCACTCGCCCCCCTTGTAAGGGCCCCCCCCCGCTGCGTATCTTACCATCCCAGTCTTCTGCACAGCGCCGCTTCTCGGTGCTTCGTTCTCCATGCTCCGTCCTCGCTGCATCCGGGATCCCGACGATGACGTCACATACCTGCGACGGCCGGAGATCCCGGATGTAGCAGGACGGGAGCATGAAGAATGGAGCACCGAGGAGCGGCGCTGTGCAGAAGATCGGGATGGTAAGATACGCAGCGGGGGGCCCTTACAAGGGGGGAAGTGCCAGCATTTGGGTGCATATATGCACTGCTTCCCCCTGCCGCTGATTCACAGGGGAAGCAGTGTATATATAATGAGCAGCCCCACGTGACGGGGCTGCTCATACAGCAGCTTCCCCCTGCCTCCTCCAGCCTCCACAGCCCCCACCACGCAGCCTACCGTATTGACCCGTGTATAAGCCGAGGGGGAGACTTTTCAGCCCAAATTTTGGGCTAAAAAACTCGGCTTATACACGAGTATATACGGTACTTGAAATAGATCACTCTGTAATCAGGGCCGTATTTGGAGTTCCTGCTGCCCTAGGCACTCTCAGCGGCCGCCGCCCCCCGGCCCCTCCCCCCTGTTGCAGCCCCTCTCCCATCATGGCTCCTCCCCCCCGTCACGGACAATCTTCCCCCCAGTCGCGGCCTCCCCCCCCAAGCTTCATGTAACTTCTCCCCCCACATTTCATCATGTAGTACATATAAAAGGTTTGTCCAACCACACTACAGAGACATACTGATAGGAGGTTTACATTGTGAGCCCCAATGGGGACAGTGTTGATGATGTATGTAAAGTGCTGTGGAGTTCATAGTGTAATATAAGTGCAAAAAATATTATTCTTAATATGATGTCACAATACCGGGATCAGAGGATCTTGTATTTCAAGGTCAGGGGCTCTCTGACGCCGTGTTGCTGCCTGTCTCGTTATCTTCCTCTTTTGACACTGTAGTGCGGTGGACAAGAGAGCATTAACTGGTTAATAACAAGAAGTATGGAGTGTGTACTAACTGAGCCATAAACCCTCCCCATACCATGTCCCGCAGACATTGTAGGATTACTATATGGATTTTATTATTAGGGTACGGGCACACTGGCGTGAAACTCGGATGAGTGCAATGTGTGATTTCATCACATTGCACTCGGACCAATGTTAATCGATGTCTGAGAGCACTGGCGAGTGTCGGACGCTTTTTTCTCAGCCAGATTCAGGATGAGAAAAAAGTCGCAACGTTCTGCGACAGTCTGCAATTCACACCGAGACTCACCAATGCAAGTCTATGGGTCTGACAAAATTACATACCGCACACTGACAGCACACGGACCATCCGAGAGGTATCAGTTTTTTTCACTGATACATTCTCATTCTGTAACCGAGAACAATGTAACATGTTCCTGTAAATGATTCTACACTAATAGCTGCTGAGGAAAGAACAGATTGCACACAGATGTGTACCACCATGTCCTCAGCTCTGTGCATAGACAGTGTACCACCATGTCCTCAGCTCTGTGCTGTGTACCACCATCTCCCCAGCTCTGTGCTTTGCACAGACAGTGTACCGCCATATCCTCAGCTCCATGCTGTGCACAGACAGTGTACGGTACACTGTCTGTGCACAGCACGAAGCTGAGGACATGGTGGTACACTGTGCACAGCACGGAGCTGGGGAGATGGTGGTACACTGTCTGTGCACAGCACAGAGCTGAGGACATCCCAGAAGAGACAGACAGGCCACAGATGGACGGCAGGACAACACTGAGCCCACCTGGAAGAACAACAACACCCAACACACTGACCAGAAATCATATAGGACAGGCAGGTAGGAGAACTACACACCCTGCCAACTCAGGAAAGTAGCAGCAGCTGCATGGAGGCAGACACACGGTACAGCCGCCATTATCACCACACACAGTGCCAGCCTCAGCCTCAGTCCTCATGCACCCCCGTCCTTCTCTCCTCTGTCCCTTCTGCTGCTCCTGTCCTCCTGTACCCCCGTTCTCCTCTCCTCTGTCCTCCTGCATCCCCGTCCTCCTCTCCTCTGCCCTCCTGCACCCCCGTCCTCCTCTCCTCTGTCCCTCCTGCACCCCCGTCCTCCTCTCCTCTGTCCCTCCTGCACCCCCGTCCTCCTCTCCTCTGCCCTCCTGCATCCCCGCCCTGCTCTCCTCTGTCCCTCCTGCACCCCCGTCCTGCTCTCCTCTGTCCCTCCTGCACCCCCGTCCTGCTCTCCTCTGTCCTCCTGCACCCCCGTCCTGCTCTCCTCTGCCCTCCTGCACCCCCATCCTGCTCTCCTCTGCCCCTCCTGCTGCTCCTCTTGCACCCCCGTCCTCCTCTCCCCTGTCCCTCCTGCTGCTCAGCTGTCCTCCTGCACCCCCTCCTCCTCTCCTCTGTCCCTCCTGCACCCCCGTCGTCCTCTCCTCTGCCCTCCTGCACCCCCGTCCTGCTCTCCTCTGTCCTCCTGCACCCCCGTCCTGCTCTGCTCCTGCAACCCCGTCCTCCTCTCCTCTGTCCCTCCTGCACCCCCGTCCTCCTCTACTCTGTCCCTCCTGCATTCCCGTCCTCCTCTACTCTGTCCCTCCTGCACCCCCGTTCTCCTCTCCTCTGTCCCTCCTGCACCCCCGTCCTCCTCTCCTCTGTCCCTCCTGCACCCCCGTCCTCCTCTCCTCTGTCCCTCCTGCACCCCCGTCCTCCTCTCCTCTGTCCCTCCTGCACCCCCATCCTCCTCTCCTCTGTCCCTCCTGCACCCCCGTCCTCCTCTCCCCTGTCCCTCCTGCTGCTCGGCTGTCCTCCTGCACCCCCGTCCTCCTCTCCTGTCCCTCCTGCTGCTCCTCTTGCACCCCCGTCCTCCTCTCCTCTGTCCCTCCTGCTTCTCGGCTGTCCTCCTGCACCCCATCCTCCTCTGTCACTCCTGCTGCTCCTCTTGCACCCCGTCCTCCTCTCCTTTGTCCCTCCTGCTGCTCCTCTGTCCTCCTACACCCCTGTCCTCCTCTCTGCTGTCCCTCTGTCCTTCTGCACCACAGTCCTCCTCTCTTCTGTCCCTCCTGCTCCTCCTCTTTCCTCTCCTCCTGTCCCCTTGTTTCTGTCCCCATGCCCCTCTGTCCTCTTCTTCTCTGTCCCCCTGTTTCTGTCCCTCTGCCCCTCTGTTTCTGTCCTCTTCTCCTCGGACCTCTGCTCCTTTGTCCTCTTCTCCTATGTCCCCTGCACAGTTGCCCCACACTTCCCTCACCTGGTGCTGGCTGCTCAAATTGGCCGGGCCGGGCTCCCTCTGAGCACATTGATGCACCAGCCGCACCATCCTCCAGTGCCTCCAGCCGGCTGCTTCCTCATTTCCCTGGGCCTGGAGGGGGCGGCTGGGTGCAGGAGCCGCCGGTGCAGGAGCCGCCGGTGCAGGAGCCGCCAGTGCAGGAGCCGCCAGAGCCGCCACTGCCGCAGCACTTGGGCGCACGGGAGAGGAGGAAATAGAGCGGGAACTTCAAGTTTCCCCTCATTTGCGGGCCCCTCCTTCTCCTCGTCTCTTCCGGGTGTCTGAGAGAGGTGGGTGGGCAGGAAGGCAGGCGCGGCGGCCGTAATGATGAAGGGAAGGGGGGTATGGAGGCGGGACTTGCGACCCGGCCGGCCCGGAGCCGGAAAAAAAAAACGAAAAAAAAAAAAAAAAAACCATGCTGAGACGCCGCCCCCTATGAGAATGGCGCCGCCCTAGGCACGTGCCTACGAGTGCCTAATGGCAAATACGGCCCTGTCTGTAATGACTCTATATAATATATGCATTTCACTTTTTGTATTGAAATACTGAAATAAATTCACTTTTTCATGATATTCTAATTCATTGAGATGCACTGGTGTCTCTATCACTATCTTTAACTTTAAAAACCGGACAGCACTCTGTAGTTAGTTTATACTTCTCTGTTTATTGGCCCAACCGACCACAACATTTTGGCAGTAAATGTCTGCCTTTCTCAAGCAGGCACTGCTTGAGAAAGGCAGACACTTGCTGCCAAAACGTTGTGGTCGGTTGGGCCAATAAACAGAGAAATATGAACTAACTACAGAGTGCTGTCCGGTTTTTGGATTTTTCTATTATAGCAGCTGAACACTGCATTGGACTTTGCACCTAAAAATCTAATTGTAGCTCAGTGCTGCTCTTGAATTTTGTTTTTTATCTTTAAGGCTGGGGTCACAGTTGACATGCGTTTTTTAGTGCCTTTTAAAAACTCATGCATTTTAACATGCGTTTTGTCATGTCAGCATGAGTTTTTTAAGGTGTGTGATGGCTCCCTGCGTTTTTGGCTGCGTTTTTAAATCTGCACCCAAAAATAGTGCATGTACTATTTTTTTGTGCATTTTGAAAAACGCATGCGTTTTTGTAGAAAACGCATGCGTTTTTATAACATGGGCCCCTATGGAAAACGCATGCAAAAACGCATGTACAATTAGTACCATTTAGTGCCATTCAAAAACGCATGCGTTTTCCATAGGAGCCCATGTTAAAAAAACGCATGCTTTTTTGGAAATGCACCAAAAACACATGGTACTGTCACACATGCTTTTTTGCTATTAGGGCATGCGTTTTTTAACATGGGGGCCTATGGGTGCGTTTTTTACATGCGTTTTTGAAAACGCAGGTCTCCAAAAACGCTTGTGAAAAATGCAACTGTGACCCCAGCCTAACTTTAGGTGTATTTTCCAGGACTTGTGTTTTATATGTTATGACATTTCCCACACTAATACAAGGTAAATGGAAAATAGTAATCAATAGTTCATTATGAAGGACGCACGGACTGCACACTCTCCCCATGCTGATAAACCTTGTTTGCCACTTATAGTAGTTTTCTAGTTTCATTCAGTTTGAAGGTGTTTCCCATAGATTTAATGTTGCATGGTATTGATTTTAATGGTGTTCAGTGAATTGTTCGTCTAACCATTCGGTGAACGCCTCAGATTCGGTGAACGCAGACGAATTCAATCGCTGAGGTATCCGCTCATCTCTAGTCAAAAGCTCTGAGTGACAAAATTAAGACTATAAACTTTATTTGTCAGTCACAACACTAAAGCAAAAGTGATAACAAAGCGCAAACTGCAAACATTTCACAGAAACATCCTCGGAATTTAACACCTAATCAGGAGCATCTTCTGACAAGAAGTACACTGCTGAAGAATGGCATGTTATCCACAAAGGAACTGATGGCTTCAAAGCTGTATGGTAATGGTGAGTAGTTCAATGAAAAATGTATGGTACATCGGGTGTAACATGGTGGTGCGGCTGCAGGGTGCTGCTGGTGTCGGAAAGCTGCATGTTATTGATGGTATCATGAATTCACAGATGAAATGTTCTGTATTGAAAGATAAGATGCTTCCTTCACTCTGTGCCCTTGGTAGATGTGCACTTTCCAACATGACAATGTTCCAAAACACTTCTACACTACTGTTCATTTCTGAAGACCAGGGTAAAAGTGAATCAGAAGCAAAATATGTCTCCTGATCTAAACGCAACCAAACACCTATGGGGAATTCTGAAAAGACAAGTTGTCATCACTCTCCATGTTCTGGAGAATGGAAAAAGAAAGATTTTGAATATGACACTAACTTGTTCATTTCATGCATAGAAGACTTGGTGTTGTACTTAAAAATCATGGAGATGATACAAAATACTAGATGTATTAGTGTTTGATTTGGGGTGTATTCATTTTTGCATATCTAGTTTGAGGAAAGCCTACGATTTTGTAATTTAAGGCCCCTTTCACATCAGCGTTTTTTTTTGCGGCCGCACCTGCCGAAACCGCACTTGCCGCATCTCCGCACCCTTACCGCAAGCCCCATAGATATTGCATGGGGCTTGCCGCAAGTGTGCCGCAAGTGTCGCGGTTATGCGGTAATCGCGGCAGATGCGGTATTTTCACTGCATCTGCCGCGATTTGAAAAAAACGCTAGTGTGAAAGCACCCTTAGATATACTACCTTACTTCCTTGTTATGGATTGAAGAATATTCTTGTTCAAAGAATTTTATTAATTTTTAAATGGGATAACAATACACAATCTTGTAGAAACAATAGTATATCTTTTAGGATACAATGTGTAAAAGCAAGACATTATAAAATATTTAATTGTTGACTGGATATTAATCCTGAACAGAGTAGGATAAATATGAATAACTGAGATAACATATATGCAATTGATGTAATTGCAACATATAAGAATAGTATAATAAAAGAAAAGAAAAAATTATAATTTTGATGCAGAAAATAGAGTGAAAGAGAGGGGGATAGTGAGGGATATATACATCAGGAAAGGAGGGGATGTTCTAGTTCTCTATGCATTAAAGTTGCGTTAAGCCAGGAACATCAACAATAGACGGATGAGTTGAGTATTTGGAAGGAAAGTAACTATTCCAGCACCGCCATTTATTCTCATATCTTCTATAAAGTCTGTTTCTTATAGTGAACGAAAGTTCGTAGGAGTTGTGAGTGGCTATTTTTTCAAGTAAAACATTAAACAATGGCGGCTGAGGGTCTCTCCATTTTGTTGCTATGAGATTTTTGGCAGCAAGTAAAATGTGAAAAAAGGGGTCTGAGATCTTTTGGGATTGAGTTTATACCAAGTAAAAGAAGTACCAGTTCAGGAGTTAGTGTGATGTCACTATTTGTGATCTCGTTTATTAACATTTGTATTTCACCCCAGTAGGTTTTAAGTAATTCACAGTCCCAAAAAATATGTGATAAATTACCTTCTTTGAGACAATTCCGCCAACATAAGGGCGAGTTATCCTCTTTAATGTGATGTAGCCTAACAGGTGTATAGTACCATCTAAGAAGAATCTTGTAGTGCGACTCAATGAGTGAAGAGCAGGGGATGTGAGAGTGTAAATTTGCAAGTGTTTTGCTGAGACATTCTGTGGGGATAGTGGATTTCAATTCCCTTTCCCATGCTATTATATTAGTGGAATTGGTTAGTGCTGTGTCCGAATTCATTTCTTTGTAAATATTATTCGTCTTCCAAAAGGTAAAGTTTTTTGGGTATTTGAACATTTGGGGGATTGAAGAATATTCTATGAAACTTAGTCTTGTCAAAATATTGTAAAGTAGTCTTGTATTCCGTATTGACTAAAATCTTACTTTTTAAAGGGAGTTTACATATTTATACTGAGCATTATATATATACATATATAGTTTATTTGTAGCAATTAACAAAATGGATATCATCCTATTTTAAAAGTAAGTAATCTTGATGTGTCTTTCATCTACTGTACTAAGCTTCCTTGGCCAATTACTGTATTTGTAGCCCTCAATGTTGCCAATTTGTTTGTGTCCTAAATGCTGATGAATACAGGTACAATAAAAAGGGAAATGGAGCGCACATAGAGTAATTTCCTTTTGTACAAATAACCTCAGTGCCCCCCTTTAGTGGATGGACTCACCTGATTTGTTTGTGCAAGTCACAACCAACTAACTCCACTCTCTCTTATGGTCGCAGCAGGTGCCCAGCAAGAGTAAGGATCCAAAGGGTTAACAGAAAGTGCTGGGTTTTATAGATCCACCGCGCTGACCTCCAGTGAAGACAAACAGAGTGATAGATAATACTCTGTTTAATGGGTAATTTGCCTACCGGTTTCGTGATTTCAGTTATCACTTCATCACTCTGTTTGTCTTCACTGGAGGTCAGCGCGGTGGATCTATGAAACCCAGCACTTTCTGTTAACCCTTTGGATGAATACAGGTAGACACTTATCCATCATGCAGATAGCATCAAGGAGGCATCTGAATGAATCCAAATTTATTCTACAGCAGGATGACATTTCCAAATATACAGCCAACGTCATCAAGAACTATATTTATTGGGAAAAAAATGAAAGGAGTCTGGAAAGTGATGATACACAGAGCGCTGAGCTCACCATCATCAAGTCTGTCTGGGATTACAAAAAGATACAGAAGGATTTGCACAAGCGACAGCCACAGAAGATCTGTGATTAGTTCCTCAAGTTGTTTGGAACAACCTTCCTGCCAAGTTCCTTCAAAAACTATCTGCAACTGTATCTAGAGCAATTGATGTGTAATGGTGCTATGTAAGGCGAATCTAAAAAACAAAAGAAGTGCTAATGGGTGCATCGGATGGCAAGTGAAGTGTGCGCTGGAAGCAATGTCACTCACCCGACATACTCGTGCAGGACACACACAATGCTGGAAAGCGTATGCAATAGAGACCTCGGTAGGAATCCTAGGCAAAACTCCAGTCCTGGTGGCAAGAGCTCCACACGTGCTGGAACATTCAGGTCTTTGGAGATGGACTTGTAGCCTTGAGATTGCTCATGCTTCCTCACAATTTGGTTTCTCAAGTCCTCAGGCAGTTCTTTGGTCTTCTTTCTTTTCTCCATGCTCATTTTTCTAACAGTGCCAATACTTTTGTCCACATCCTTTTTTATGTTTGGTGTGGAATTATATCCAATTTGGTTTTAGGACAATTCTTTTTGTGTTTTTTCATTGAAGACAAATTAAGTGAAGATAATAATATCAAAGAATTTGTGATTGCAATCATTTTCAGGAAGAAACTGAGTATTATCTGACAGAATTGCATTGGTGTCAATACTTTTGGCCACAACTGTACATATTCTAGAATACCCAATGCGTTAGAATCGGGTCACCATCTAGTATCTATATATCTATATATACATCAGTTGCAATGTATGCAAAATTCAGTATCCTGTGTATATATACTTACCATATATATATGGAACCTTGCATGCCTTGAACATGGCAAGGTAGTAGCTACTTTACACAGTTACCGTATATACTCGTGTATAAGCCGACCCCCCTACTTTTGCCCCCAAAACCTGGGAAAACCTATTGACTCGTGTATAAGCCGAGGGTGGACCCCAGCACAGGTATACAGCCCCCAGCAGTGTGGTATACAGCAGCCTCCCCAGTGGTATATACAGCAGCAGCCCCAGTGGTAGTATACAGCAGCAGCCCCAGTGGTATATACAGCAGCAGCCCCAGTGGTAGTATACAGCAGCCCCAAAGGTATATACAGCAGCCCCAGTGGTAGTATACAGCAGCCCCAGTGGTATATACAGCAGCAGCCCCAGTGGTAGTAAATAGCAGCAGCCCCAGTGGTATATACAGCAGCAGCCCCTGTGGTAGTATACAGCAGCTCCAGAGGTATATACAGCAGCCCCAGTGGTAGTATACAGCAGCAGCCCCAGTGGTATATACAGCAGCAGCCCCAGTGGTAGTATACAGCAGCCCCAGAGGTATATACAGAAGCCCCAGTGGTAGTATACAGCAGCCCCAGAGGTATATACAGCAGCCCCAGTAGTGGTAGTATACAGCAGCAGCCCCAGTAGTATATACAGCAGCAGCCCCAGTGGTAGTATACAGCAGCCCCAGAAGTATATACAGCAGCCCCAGTGGTATATACAGCAGCCCCAGAGGTATATACAGCAGCCCCAGTGGTAGTATGCAGCAGCCCCAGAGGTATATACAGCAGCCCCAGTGGTAGTATACAGCAGCATCCCCAGTGATATATACAGCAGCAGCCCCAGTGGTAGTATACAGCAGCCCCAGAGGTATATACAGCAGCCCCAGTGGTCGTATACAGCAGCAGCCCCATTGGTAGTATACAGCAGCAGCCCCAGTGGTATATACAGGCCCCCCCATCAGTATACAGGGCCCCCCCCCTTGCTGCCACAATCCTGTAAAGGAATACATCATTATACTTATCCCTGCCGCTGTCCCGCCGCCACCATCGCGCTCCTCCGGCTTCATCTGGCTTCTTCCGGCATCTTCCTCTGGTGCACAGACAATGACATCATTGCCTGCGCCCACCGGAGGAGGAAGCCGAAAGAAGCCGGATGAAGCCGGAGGAGCGCGATGGCGTCGGCGGGACAGCGGCAGGGATAAGTATAATGATGTATTCCTTTACAGGATTGCGGCAGCAAGGGGGGAGGCCCTGTATACTGATGGGGGGGCCTGTATACTGATGGGGGCGGGCGGCCTGTATACTGTATACAGTGTATACAGTATACAGTGACTCGCGTATAAGCCGAGGGGTGGACTTTTCAGCCCAATTTTTGGGCTGAAAAACTCGGCTTATACGCGAGTATATACGGTACATTAAAATTAATTATTAATTATTATTGATAAGACTATTTAGAATGACATTGGGAAAAAATGATACAATAAAGCATTACTGTATGTCAGTTGCTTATAAAATAAATACGGTATGTTTTTTCAAATTTTTACAGTTTATTTTTGTCTTGCTCATACCAACAATCTGTTCAGAAGATTAGTTATTGCTGTGCCAACAATGTTAAAATATGAAGAAAGGCAACAGAGCATCTCAGTTTCCAAGAGGTTGTTACTTAGTATTCGTTTCCTTGGTAATAAGAAATTACGGTATGTGAATTGTTGACACTCACGAGCGGGCACCTGCATTATACTGTAATAAGTCATTTCAGAATCAAATCTAACAAGATAGAAATTAAGGGAAAAGTAGTTTTGCAGCGCAAGCTTTATTTGTTGTTATTTTCCCCACAGAAGCCAAGGATATACATGTACAATCATGCCTGAAAGTGTTAAAAAGATGGGGAGAGAAGCGCTCTTTGAGATCACCTGGTGGTCTAGTGGGGATATTTTTTCAATATTACCGGGAGGACTCTCACCTGTCCAGGTTGTGCTGTCCACACAACCAGGATGAATGAACACTGGTAGTGAGAGCTCCTTCGGTCGGCGTATCTTCTCTGCCACACTTCTCGGTATCAGTCACGTGGGCTGCCTTCCGATCACAGGGTCCTGCGGCATCTATTACATCACTGCAGGTCCTGCAGTTGTTTTTGCTATCTGTGGCCACCGGCAGCTCCAACCACACAACTCTGGAGGGTTGTAGGAATGTGAAGGAGATAAGTACTGTGGTTAAAAATGGAGCACTGGGGCAAAGAGAGGCAAGGGCATTAATGGTGGAAATCCACCTGATGAAGACGGCATACTGTTGTTGAAATGCGTTGTGGTGTTTATTAATAAAAAGGTTTGTTAACCTCCATTAATGCCCCTGCCTCTGTTAGCCCCAGTGCTCCATTTTTAATCACAGTACTTCTCTCCTTCACATGCCTGAAAGTGTTGGTACCCTTGAAATAGTTTCAAAAGATGAAATATTTCTCCCAGAAAATGTTTGCAGTTACACATGTTTTGTTATACAAATGTTTATTTCCTTTAAAGAATAAAGGCAAATTGGACATGATTTCACAAAAAATCTCAAATATGGGCAGAACAAAATTGTTGGCACCTGCAACTTAATATTTTAGCTCCAGACCCTTGGAATAAATACATTCAATCAGTTTCGATAACCATCAACAGCTTCTCACATCTCTTAGCTGGAATTTTGGGCCACTCCTCTTTTGCAAGCTGCTCCATGTCTCTAACATTTGAAGGTGTCATCTCCCAACAACAATTTTATGATCTCTACACAAGTGTTTAATGGGATTTAGATCCAAACTCATTGCCGCCACTTCAGAACTCTCCAGTGCTTTGTTTCCATCTATTTCTGGGTGCTTCTTGAAGTATATTTAGGATCATTGTCCTTCTGGAGGACTCATGACCTAGGATGCAAACCCAGGTTTCTGACACTTGGCACTACATTGTGACCCAAAATTCTTAGGTAATCTTCATATTTCATGATCCCCTGCACACAGTCAAGGCACCTAGTGCCAGAAGCAGCAAAAAAATAAAAAAAGACAAAACAACTTTGAACCTCCACCATATTTGACTGTAGGTACTGTGTTCTTTTCTTTGTAGGCCTCATTCTGTTTTTGGTAAACAGTAGAATGATGTGATTTATCAAAAAGCTTTATTTTGGTCTCATCTGTCTACAAGGCACTTTATGTTAATTATTTTGGCTTACTCGTCTACATTTTGGCAAACTGCAGTCTAGCTTTTTTATGTCTCTGTGTCAGCAGTGTGGTCCTCCTGGGTTCCATTCCATTGCGTTTTAGTTTATTCAAATGTCAATGAAAAGTATGCACTGACACTGATGCATCCTGAGGCTACAGGACAGCTTGAAATTCTTTACAACTTGATTGGGGCTGTTTATCCACCATTTGAACTATCCTGCATTGCAACCTTTCACCAATTGTTTTCTGCCGTCCATGTCTAGGGAGATAAGCTACAGTTTGTAAACTGCTTGATTATGTACTTGTAACCTGGAGATCATTGAGAACTAAATTTGTCAATGTCTCCCCTTTTTATCTGGTTTCAGGTATGATTTTCATATTGCCCACACCTGTTACTTGCCACAGGTGATTTTGGACGAGCATCACATGCTTGAAACAAAGTTGTTTCCGCACAATTTTGGAAAAGTGGCAACAATTCTGTACCCCATTTTAGGGGTTTTGTGTGAAATTATGTACAATTTGTCTATATATTGCTGGCTACATATAGAATAGAGGCTATGGGCTATATATAGAATAGAGGTGATGGGCTGTATATAGATAAAAGGCTGCTGGCTGTATATAGAATAGAGGTTGCAGGATATATATAGAACAGAAGATGCTGCAGGCTGTATTTAGAATGGAGGATACTTGCTGAATACAGAATAGAGGCTGATGGCTGTATACCGAATAGAAGCTGCTGGCTGTATATAGAATAGAGGCTGTGGGCTGCATATAGAATAGAGGCTGCTGGCTATATATAGATAAGAGGCTGTTGGCTGTATCAGAGGTGTATCTAGGTTTTCTGGCACCCGGGGAAAGACTTCAGTTTAGCGCCTCCCCCCTTCCCCCGCCCATATAGCCTGAATAGCCTTCATGTGACCGATCTTTCATTTGCGATTTGCACACTTAAAGTCACATGCCAATGCACTGCTGTACCTAATTTTCTCAGGGTTCAGTGAAAAACAAATGATATTATACGCTGTTAGGATTGAGCTACAGGACTTAATGTTATAATTAAAGGGCTCATCCAGGTTTGAGATGAAAGTCTGTAGTCCCTCTAGGTGACTGCAGGCCTCTGAATTCTCACAGCGCATGCGCTGCACACTGTCAGGATTCTCTCGTGCTGATGGTAAGATTGGACGGTCGTGTGAGTACAAGTATGTGATTAATATACTTCTGGCCTCTAGACGTCCGGCCTCACTCAATTGATTTTCATTGATCGATGCCAGGCATGTCTAGTCAGCACCAGACTGCATGTATGTAAATTGCATACTTACAGTTTCATGACCTACCACGCTCACCGCCGGCACCAGAGAATCCTGACAGTGAGCAGTGTGCGCTTTGTGAGAATTCAGAAGTCTGCAGTCACATAGAGGGACAAATGGAGTGACTGCGGACTTATCACAGACTTAGACAATCCCTTTAATGCTCCTAACAAATAAACATTGTAACCATGGCACAAAACTTTATTAACATAGCCATGTCTAACGTAATTTTACAAGTCATTGATTGTTACATGTGTCGAGCCCACTGGGACGGGGGTACTCGGTACCGCACCACGTTGCTACGGGGAATGTCACGGAGGTCCTGATCCGGACCGTGTCCCGGGCCCTAGCAAGTAAAAGGGTAATATATACAGGGGATAGAGTATGTCGTGACGCCACCCACGGTGTGTGGTCAGTACTGGGGACCACCGCTGCTGCAGTACCTCCGGGAATGATGTTAGGCAGCTTAGACGGTACTGCTCTCTGTAGGTAGAAGCAAGGTCCCCGGGGCAGTGGTTGTTATAGTCTATGGTGGATGTGATAGTGGGGTGATAGTGGAGACGGGTTAAGGAACACACACTCATGTTTCTGTAGTTTCCAAAGCTTTACTGCGATGTTGTGGCAGGTTATAGTCCACGGTGTCTGTACTGGGGCTGGGTTGCTCCCACCCTGTCCGGGTCCTCAGCTTCCTCGTGCTGCGCTGTGTGTGTGTGGCCTTGCTGCTGCTTCTAGCTTAGCTGCTGGCCCTATCTCACTCTCTCTCTCTGCTGGTATCACTTGGCTAGGCAACTTGAGTCTTCCGTGTTGTACTGACCCCGCCGTGTTGCTTTGCTCTGGTACTGTGGTGGTCTAGAGACTCCACCACTCCTGGATTCACTGTGCTGTGTGTGTCAGTCACAGTGTCGGATCCAGTGTCCGTTCTGTGCGCTCTTCTGGGGCGAGTGGCGATGGCACTCAAGCTCCCAGATGTGTTTCTCTGTCTCTTCGTTCTCCCCTCCTCAAACCCTAGCTAGGCCTGGAATCTTGAGCTGATTTGAGAGAAGCCTGGCACAGCTTCTTTACACCACAATCTCCCTCAGTTCTCCCAGGAACTGGTCTCTCTCTAGCACTCTCCTCTAGAGACTAACTAACTACTTCCTGTTGACCTGGAGTATTTAAGGGAGCTGGTTGAGCTCCCCCTCCTGGCCCAGAGGTGCTAGTGTAAGTCAGTGTGTTGTGGGGAGGGAACCCGTGTGATGTTACTGTGGCACATTAACCCCTGGGGTGCCACACATGTGTACAGGATCAGAACCAATAACAGCTCAAAACTACATCACCAGACCGACCAGAGATACAAACATTCATCTATATAACCCTATCAGTACAGAAACACAGCATAACAACCCTCATTAGTGCAGAAATAGGTCACCAGACCCACCAGAGGTACAAAAATACATCCATAAAAGCCCTATCAGTACAGAAACACATTATCAAAACGCTCATCAGTACAGAAATACATCACCAGACCCACCAGAGGTACAGAAATACTTAACTACAACCCCCATCAGTGCAGAAATCACTACCCTCATCGGTAACAAAATTCATCATGAAAACCACCAGAGGTGCAGAAATACCTAACAAGAACCCCCATCAGTGCAGAAATCACAACCCTCATCGGTTACAAAATTCATCATCAGAACCCTCAGTACAGGTATACAGCCATATAACCCCTCTTTACTATAGCATCACAGCATCACAACCCTCATCAGTACAGAAATTCATTAGTACTGTACATGGTAAAACAATTGTATTGTCAGATCAGACTCATACACATTTGTGCTGCATGAACCCTACAACTCCTACTACATCCTTAACATTGGTAAGGATTTACTGGAAGTTGTTGTTATCAGTCACCATCAGACCATACAGGAACCACAGCACTGATGAGAAATAGTATCACAAATATTTACATCTGGGTACCTTATAGATGAACTTGTCTCTGATCGGAGTCATCTTTTTCTTTTCTTCATCTTGTCTAGACACTATGATAGCGTTTCACATCCACAGCTCGTCTCTGGAGACGTCCATCTTCTCCTATCTTCAGCACATCCTGGCACAATATCCTTAAAAATAGCAGAATGATCGAAATTCTCCTCAGTAAAAATAACTGCCCTACACTGTGTCCCTAAATAAATAATTGCTCCTCCTCACTTTTCCCTGCACAAAATATGATTTACATGCTGTCCCTCTTCTGGAACTTACCCTCCACACTACCCTCTCCTTTCCATACTGGGCTCCCTTGTCACACTGTCCTCTCACACTGTGTCCCCCTATTCTGCCCACTCTTTATACTGTTCTTCCTCATCACACTGCCCCTATTCAACATACTGTCCCCTCCTGGCTGTGGCCTCACATTGTCCACACACAGTGGCCCATCTCCATACACCCCCAAACTACTCACTCTCTATTCTGAGCACCCTTACATTTTTCTCATCCCCTACTGTTTCCTCACTGCCTCACTCCCTCCCCCTCACTCCACATACTGTGTTCACACTGATCTCCTCCTCACTTCACATACTGTGTGCAGCCATCCCCCAATCTTCATATACTCTGTCCACACCGATCTCCTCCTTACTTCACATACTGTGTCTGCAGCCATCCCCCCTCACTCCTCATACTGGTGCTGCAGGCATCCGCCTCACTTCAAATATTGTGCCGCAGCCACCCCCCTTACTCCAAAAACTGTGCGGAAGCCATCGCCCTCACTCCACATACTGTGCCGCAGCCATCCCCCCAACATTCCACATACTGTGCCGCAGCCATCCCCCCCTCACACCACATAATGTGTCCACACCAATCTACTCACTCCACATACTGTGTTGGCAGCCACCTCCCCCTCACTCCTCATATTGTGTCCTCACTCTTCCCACCTCATATCACATAACGTGCCGCAGCCATCCCCCTCTCACTGCTCATACAGTGATGCAGCCATCCCCCTCACTCCTCATACAGTGTTGACACTGATCCCCCCTCACTTTTATACTGGATCCTCAATTTTACCCCTTTTGGTTCACATATATTCCCCCCCCCCACTTTCATGCTCACACTCCCACCCCCCCCCAGCTTTCTGCTCACACTCCCCCCCACATTTTTCTGCTCAAACTTCTTCCCCCACCTTCTCCCTCCCTCTGGCCCCCTTCCCCTAATTACATTAACCTTCTGTTCAGCTTCCATGTGGAGCGCTCTTCTTCCCCAGCCTTCTGCCGAGCTGTGCTGCTTCTGCTGAGTGACGTCAGCAGCGTGGTCAGGTGATCTGATCACACTGCTGAGGTCCCCCTGACCCGGAAGTTCGGGGAACAGGGCAGCTGAAGACGACGCTTCTATACTACAGGCGTCTGATAGATGCCTGTACATGAACGGCATGAGCCGGCGACTGCAGATAATCTGCTCCCGCTGTCATCATCTGACCGTGGGAGCAGAGAATAGCCGACACCCACAGCAGGGGCGGCTCCTCAGGCACTACAGCAGAAGGTTTGACAGCGCCCTCCTGCCTGCTGTACCCGGGGCACATGCCCCGCCAGCCCCCCCCCCCCCTAGATATGGCCCTGGGCTGTATATACAATAGAGACTGCAGGCTGTATGTAGAATAAAGGCTGTAGACTATATATTGAAAAGAGAGTGTTGGTTGTACATAGAATAGAGGCTGCATGCTGTATACAGAATAGAGACGTCTGGCTGTGTATACTGTATTCACAGCACTATACTGTACACATATCCACACTACTAATATATAGTATATACAGACGTACAATAATACAAAATATAGTGTGGACCTGTATATACAGTAAGGTGCTCTGTACGAGCCAGAAACAGGAGCCAGAAGACAGATACACTCATATCATACTCACCAGTGGACACCTCCGACGCTCAAATCCTGGCGCACTCTGCAGTGACTTCCTGTTTGCACTGCACATGGCAGTCTATTTAGTGCATACGTAACACAATCCTCATGAGACACAGAGGGCGGGCCAGCAGCATCTGATTCCACTGATGATGCCAGACTCAGCCTTCCCCCTCTGCCTCAGTGGTCATATTAGTAGTGCCTGAATGATTGTTGTGGGGCCCGATGAAGAGGGGTGTGGTGTCCTGGCGCCATGGAGTAATAAAGCATAAAATAATTACCCCAGGGCCCCTCTTCACTGGGCTCCATACACCTCTAAGGGTAATAATTCTCTGATGGCAACCCTGATGACTGTATGTATTATTACATGGCGGCCATGTAAATTAAGGGCAGCTCATTCATAACAGACAGTGAGCCGACACTTTCATAGACTGATATTTCTTCGAGGCACATAGAAAGGGAACTCAAGTAGGTACTTACCACTTTAGACCTTCATATGTTCTTGCAGGTCAGAAGTACAGGGATTGTTTTTATGTGATACCTTGTTGTCTTGTAATGTCTAGCTTGTGCCATTTTTGGTCAATTTCCTAGTACCTTGATTGTTAGCAGTGCAATTCGTATAGAGATGCGGAGACCAGCAGAGGAAAACTTTACACCCCTAGGCTATGTTGTGCACATTAAGTCTATTTAAGTAAAAACACATAAAAAAAAGCACTTTTTATGTTCAGACCTTTGAGCTTCTTTTGATAACTTCAGGTTTGTAAACACATGAATCATTTAATAGACATGACCTGAGAATTCTTCATGCAGCTACTGCTTACAAGCTGCTCACTGCTCAGTCCAAAAAGGAAGGGGTTATATACAGGGATTTGTCATGACGCCACCCGTGGAATATGGTCAGTGGGGACCACCACTGCTTCAGAACCTCCGGGAATGATGGATGGCAACTGAGGATGGAACTGCTCTCCATAGGTAAAGCCGATCCCAGGGGTAATTTGGAATGTCTATGTACAGGGTGCAGTGCAACAGACTGGTGAGGGATTGTACTTTGTACGCTGCACTTACTGTGATGCTGCAGCTTCTCCAGATGTTTTAGAAATAAGACACCAGAGGCTTTGTTGCTCTGCACAGGTACTTTACAGGCAACTCCGCACAGCAGCTCTCAAACAGTTCACACGGTGCACAGTTACGGATAGCTGGCCGAGTATCAGAGGATGCAATGTCTCTGAGGCCCTCTGTGATGTTCCTTCTTTAGTCACGCTCTGTCCTTTCTCTTCCTGCACTTTTACTTGTAGGCTCCTGCTGCTGCTTGAAGCTAAGCAGTTGCCCTCTCTCTCCTGTGTGTGCCGTATTACAGGCAGCTCAAGTCCTTCACTTTCTGTTCCCTGCACCTGGGCATCAGTGTTTCTGAACTCTATGTGCTGCTTTGCCTCCTGACACAGTGTGGCTGGGAAATCTGGAATTCCCCACCCTCCGGTATTGACTGCAGGGATGTGTAACCCTGTACAGTCTTGGACCTGGTGTTCGTTCTCTGCGCTTTCCTCTGAGGCGAGCACGATGCTCCTTGTCTCCCCCAGGCTTTCCTCTGCTTCCTGCTCAGACTCACTCCAAGGCTGTTCTGTTCTCACTCCCTTCTTCTCCCTCTTTCCAATACACCTAAGTTCCTCCCACCAGGGCTGGGTACCCCAGGCAAATAGGTTAACCCTTTAGTCCCCCTATTCTAGGTGTGTGAATGCAAGGATAAGGGCCTCAGATTAACATCATATCCCCTTGATGACAGGAATACCACACACACTGTCTTGGGTGCAGTACCCCTTTAGTGGCGCCATGACCAGTGGGGCACCACATTCCCCCTTGGTGAAACACACTTGTCCGCAAGTGTCTCTACCCCTACCTAGTACAAAGCAATTTTTAATATGCATGTGCAATAACAAATAAACACTTTTAATAATGACATTTCTTTTTCTTCCCGTCCGTTGTAAAGGTAATATTAATAACAATATTAATAACAAGTTGCTGCTCCTGACCAAATCAATATAGACCAAGCGCCGGCATTGAAAAGTTTGACACCAGACACAGTGAGTCAGATGTACACCCCTCCTTGGTCAGAGCCAAGCTCCAAGTGTCTGTTTATTATAAGACAGTGAGTTTTTACTCAAAAAGGGGCTCGGTCAGCCCTTCTCAGATGTATTCATTGGTCCATGGGCAATAAGGGGCTCGGTCAGTCCATGGGCGGATCCATGAGGTCATCAAGGGGTGTGGTCTTGATCGAGTATGTTATTCTGTGATTGGTTCGTCTTCCCTGACCTCCAGCTTCGGTGATTGGTCAGACTTCTTTGGACTCCATCTTGCTCTCAGCACATGGTGTGATGTGGCAGGAAATGGCAGCCATGTTTAAATCACAACTTATACAATGTAAAATAATACACTCTATATATCATTTCTCCCATGCCCTTATGTCTTAGGCTTAATGAAGTATTTTGATCTTAAGGCTCTCCTTAACAGTCCCCCCTAAATACTTTATTAACCAATCCCTACCAGAGCCTATCACATCTGCCCAATGTGCCTTCAACTCTGCCCGCTAGCTGAGAATTGATAACCATTAAAACCCCCCTTGGTACAGACTTCACATATATGAACTATTTCTTATGAACAGTTGTTATGAACAATTCTTATGAACAGTTGTTATGAACAATTCTGGGTATATCAGGAGGTATTTAGGATCGCGCTATCCGCGTCCTCGGGACTTTCCTACCTGCTTCACCTCAGTTCCCTACCTGGATACCCAGAATTGTATCACAACACTCATGGATGGACATTTCCGTCTCAGGGCCATATTCTACCACCAGAGATTATTTGGTAACATTTTTCCTTTACACATTAACCCAATTACCTTAAAAATAACATAAAATGACGTAAAATAGCGCTTTTACGGCTACATATACAAGTTATTAGAGTAATGTCAGTTATACTCAGTGTTCTTTACCCTTGAACTAATGGTTTGCTCCGGAACGTGAATGTTTCTCCCTCACTGAGTCCTCATTTATATCATGTTCCTGTAACCATGTAGCCTTAGTTTGTATATTTCCTATGCATATCAGACATAATGTGGAGTTATAAGGTCATGTATGTGACAGTGTATCACTATGTGGTGTATGTCAGTGACTATCATTATCGGAGTTCATCATCTCCTGGTGGGGAGTCTCCAACAGTTGCCGCGTCCTTTTCCCTCAGTCTCCACTGAAGTTGCTGTAATTCAGAGACGCTGGATCGGCCATCTAATCTCGGCTCACGGCTCTTTCTCGCATCTTTTCAGGATCACCCGGTCTCCTGACATGAGACCATGCGCTCCTGACACTGATTTAGGATCTAGAATTTAAGAACACATCTCTTTATCACACTATTTAAACAATTATTTAAGGCTTGGACATCGCTGGTGATTTCATCTGTGGGAAATAAAGCACAAATTCTGAAGAACATCAACTTTAATTCTCCTTACTTGAAGATAGCAAAGCAGTGTTTAACCCTTTTTTAACTGGATACTCATCTCACTGATGCTGTTACTGCAGCAGCTATCTATTGACCTGTAGTTCTTAACCCTCCTAGGTGAGAGGCTCATCCGGTTCCATTCATTTAATATCAGACTAAACTTTATTACACTCTTACTTTATAGAAATTACAACCCTGTTCAAGGTGTTGGATCGAGAATTATCTTATTTTAACTTATTTACTGAGGAGGAAAATTAAACAAAAACAAACATTTCATCTATGTCTTGCCCGTCTTCTCTACCTTGCACCTTTAATGTTAATCTCCCATCCATATTGTCCACTGTCTTATGCATGATACGTATTGTAGAAAGCTGCTGACTCCCAGATACTGTGAAATACCCTTAATGACCTCCACTATAACATATGCAGCTTTACCTCATCAGGAGCCTCATTTCTACATACCACCTTCATCGTGAGCTTCTCAGAAGTAACGTAGTTTCTGCACCGGATCCTGAAAAGAGATTACCGCAACAGGCACACCCGCATACACCTAATGTGCAGCTGTCTTTATCATCTATCTGCAATCACTGTAATGGTAGAGTGGACGAGGGGTGCATTCGTGGTTCTGCGGGGTCACTACAGATTCTCTTCCATCGTACCAGTCACACATCGTACAAGACTGGGTGTAGTCGGCCACCTGGGTACTGACCCCTGGTGCCACCCAAACCTTGTCCACTAAAACACAGGTAGCAGTTAATGACAAATGAGTTCTTGGGTTACCTGAGCCATCATTGAGAAGAGAGTCGTGGCAGAGAATGCTTACCGCCTGGTGTGTACAGACCTTCCTCAGCTGGCTCCCTGCGTGTTGCACTCCTTTCCATTCGATCACCTGTTTCTGTGGGAATAAGAACATCAGGAGTGACAGGGGCCCCTGGTGTCCGGGTCTGCCCTGGTGTCCGGGTCTGCCCTGGTGTCAGGGTCTGCCCTGGTGTCAGGGTCTGAGACTCTCGACTCTAGGCCTCTTCACAGCTTCTGGCAGCTGCACCTGTGCAAGCATTACCTCTGGCTCAATGAGCGCCAGCTCAGGTGTGAGTACCTGCACTCTACCAGACTGATCTGATCACAGGAGAGCCTCCATACAGGTCATACACTCTCTGCGGTCTCTGTGGGTCTTTATGTGACTCTAGGAAAGATCTGCAGATCATCTTACCCTTTGCCAGCTACCCATTCCAGTGATTGCAGATCCCCATCTACCTCCTCATGGCGATATGTGAAGAGGGAGTGGTTTTGCTTTATTACCTCCTGTTGTATAATCACAGCACATCCAGTGGTAGAATCCACGAACATCTGTAAAATAACTCAAGATCTGCATTAGTAATGAGCTCATCTGGGACATGTTCACACATGTTTGCTCTGTCCTCTATTTAAGACAAAAATATAAAGACGTAAATAAATTATTAAAACTTTAAAAAACAACTTTAAAACCAGGCACTAACTTTCCATCTCTTTCCCCCCTTTTTGAATCCAATATCCAAAGCATATCTGGATTCAAAAATTATGTTGTTATCTGAAGTTCACATTTGGAGCCTGAAAAGATTCTGAAAAGGTCCCACTCCCTAGATTATACATAACTATGAATACAATAAGGTCATGTGCACATGATGAACATTACATGTGGGTGTAAATTTTCTGCATCAAATCTGAATTTTCTGGCAAAAAGAAAACACACGAAATCTGAAAGAACAATAAAAAAAATTAGATAACGTGCAACATGTCTGAAGTCTCAGCAACTCCACTGGCGCCAGAATAAATGTGAAGATTGGTGACAAAATTATACAGCAAAAAGCACAATAAATCTCACCATGTGCACAAAGGCCAAATATTATGTTATGTGTAACTTTAGTCCTGTGGGCTCGTCCACCCCCCCCTCCAGGTACAGGGCTCTGGCTGCTGGATTGAAAATATATCAGTGCAGAGACATGGAATAGAAATGCAAATCACCTGGAATTGATTTGCTAATTAGGTAAACCCAGCAGACTGTTTGTTCCAGTATCTACAGTATCATGAATAAAACTACATTCATGTGAAAAAGGTGTCCAAAATATTGAGGGTTGAAGCAGTAAAAATTAAAAAACTATTGATAATTACTTTTACCAATACCCTAAAGTGAGACTATAAAAATAAAATAAAACATGAACTGGGAAAAATTAGATGTTAAAATGTAGAGGAAAAGATACAATGAAGCATGTGGCCTAGGCATTTTAGGGGGTGGGGTGGTGCCTCTCTGTGGGACTGGCCTGGTTTGCAATCAAGTCTCCTCCCCCCCCATTCAGACAGTATCTACAGGTCATTTGTACTTCCTGCTGGATAGAGAGAGGTCATGGAAATTTCTCTCCGTGGAGCCATAATGATGAATCTCCACATTTTTCCCTTGGATTATCTGTGCACCGTTGGCATTTTTTTTTTTTTTTAATCATCTCATCTTTTCTCTGAGGTATGTCACTTTGTCTCCCTTGCCAATTATATCTATATTTATTTAATCCCAAGTAATACTTCATTGATATATGCACTCACATCTTTTACCTTTCCCATGTAGCAATTTCTTATAGCTTTCAGCACATGGTTATATCTGACCAGCACGATGGACTTATCTGAACAAAGGAACTTATATGTGCCTTATTTGTATTATTTATTTTTAATTACCAGTATATTCATGTAATCATTCAATCTCTCTGCATTAGCCCATCACATGTCTCTATGTGGGAAGGGGTTGGGGTGGCCTACCTCTTGTTTTGTGTGTGAAACCAGCAGAGTATATTCAAAACTGGTTAGACAACTTTTAGTCCTTACACATCACTTCCTGTCTAAGTCTATTGTCCAAACATTCCTTCATTTCTTTGTCTCTAACCATGTGGCCTTCACTCGACGGCCATCTTTGCATGGACAAAAGTATATTCCCAGATTCTCAATCTGAAGCAATCCTAACCCATCTTTCCCACACATTCTCTTATACTCCAGCATTTCTGTCTTAACACTATTTAAACTCTCATTTCTCTGCTGTCTTACATTTGTTTTAGAATATCTGCTATTTACTTACATATTTTCATTTATGCTTGACAAGTCTCTCATACTTGCCATATGCTAGCATCTTTTAAGGGCACAAAAAAACAAGCACTAGTTACCACAAGGCCCATTTACCAGAGCACATAGCATTACAAAATGGCTGACATCAGAGAGCACGTCATCAAAATGGCTGACATCAGAGAGCCCATGTCAGTCATCAAAATGGCTGACATCAGAGAGCCCATGCCAACAAACTGGCTGACATCAGAGAGCACATGCCAACAAACTGGCTGACATCAGAGAGCACATGCCAACAAACTGGCTGACATCAGAGAGCACATGCCAACAAACTGGCTGCAAGAGGTATTGCCTCCCACAAAATGGCCGCCCCCAGAGGAGGTCTGAGAAGCACCAACAAGATGGCCGCCAACAAAAGAAACATGTGCTCCACCAACAAATTGGCCCCCCAACAAAGAAACATGTGCTCCAGCTTATGGTGGTGTGAATTCACATTGCACATTTCTATAATACACATAACTTAAACTTTCGTCTTTCTTTTTCCTTTCCTCTTCTATCCAATTTTCTCTATTCACTTTGAGAAAATCTCTCCCATGCCCTGGCAGTATATAACAATCCATTATCTTCCAAAACACCTTGTCTCTCTTTTAACCCAATTTTCACTGCACTTCTACCATCCCACACAACTTCATAAGCTATTTGCATCATTTAACATGACTTTTCCCTTAATGTACACAGATCTATCTTGTCATCTGAATTAGGCTTAGGGCCTATACGACACAACTGCATTAACTTCTCCATCTTTCTCTATATAGATTAAGATAATGGACACAAAACAAACACTTAAGACTGGGGAGATGACAAACCTGAGCACAAGACCTTCACAACCGTCTCTCCTTCCTATCTGTCCCTGTCTGACTTCCATGTTCTGTAGTTTACAAAAGTCTGTAGTTTACAAACATCAGGCCATGTACTGAATCACTCGAAGTAACATGCCCCTATTAGGTTGAGTCACTCAAAACCATCTCAAATGCAGAGTCACAAAAATCACTCAATGTTAAAAACCTACAGATATCAGGCCGCTACGTACTGAGTCAATGCACTCTAAGTCACGTGCGACTATTAGGTTGAGTCACAAAAAACACTCAAAACCATATCACTTCTCTCCAGAACTGAAAATCGTATCACAGGTGACCACTTATCTCCTTCTCCAGCACAGCTCAAAAAACCCTCTTACCCTACCAGTCATCTCCCCTCCATACAACATATAACAGGCAGCAGCAACTTAGCATGACGGTTCTTCCGCAATCAAATGGCCAACAGCGGAGAATACCCCATCTGCCGTCTTCAGAGACCCTAAAAAGACCGGACGCGGTCAGGCAATCTGCACAGGGTACCCCGAAAAACAGGTAAAGTCAACAGATTATAATAAAATCAGCAGACTTACCGTTTTTGTTAGGGAGGTGATCAGTCTCCTGGCTCGGGGTACTCAGTGCGTCCTGCCGTCTCCTTCACCGGTCATTCAAGGTTTGGGGATTCTCATATACTGTGGCCCACCCAGGGACGCCAAATTGTAAAGGTAATATTAATAACAATATTAATAACAAGTTGCTGCTCCTGACCAAATCAATATAGACCAAGCGCCGGCATTGAAAAGTATGACACCAGACACAGTGAGTCAGATGTACACCCTTCCTTGGTCAGAGCCAAGCTCCAAGTGTCTGTTTATTATAAGACAGTGAGTTTTTACTCAAAAAGGGGCTCGGTCAGCCCTTCTCAGATGTATTCATTGGTCCATGGGCAATAAGGGGCTCGGTCAGTCCATGGGCGGATCCATGAGGTCATCAAGGGGTGTGGTCTTGATCGAGTATGTTATTCTGTGATTGGTTTGTCTTCCCTGACCTCCAGCTTCGGTGATTGGTCAGACTTCTTTGGACTCCATCTTGCTCTCAGCACATGGTGTGATGTGGCAGGAAATGGCAGCCATGTTTAAATCACAACTTATACAATGTAAATAATACACTCTATATATCATTTCTCCCATGCCCTTATGTCTTAGGCTTAATGAAGTATTTTGATCTTAAGACTCTCCTTAACACCGTGAGGCGCATTTCTTGGAACGTTGCAAACAGTTCTTACTCCAAGCAAAAGTCCCTATGAAAGTCTATGAGTCCACAGAAAAAGCAGCATTTACATCACTATAACTATATACATTACCAGGGTATTGCAATTTTACTTATCGCATTTGTGTACACGCAGGGTGCACCATCCACGGGGGCCCCACATATCTCTCACAGCTCAACGGTCGTCCCCCTCCGGTTCCTCTTCCTCAGGGTTTGGCTGGCTGGACGCCTCCTCAGCTTTGTCGGGCTCCGCTTCGGTCTCACTGCCGTTGTCATCAGGTAGGGACTCAGGGTCATCTTGCTCTGCCCTGACTGCTATGCTGGTGGTGATGGCCTGCGGCTCGGCTGGTGGGTCCTCACTGGCAACCGGATGCTCAACCATGGCCTGGTCTTTTACTCCCAGTTCCAGTTCTCGGCTGCTGGACATCCTCCGCACGGCTCCGTTCCTGCCACCATTTTTAGTTTCCAGCTGGGGTAGTTTAATCTTTGGCCCACCCCCTTGGTTTTTCATCAGCACTTGGGGCGGGCAGGTATTTTCACGTCTCTGGCATGGCTCTCCCACGATGGGGGGTAGAGGCACATTTCTGGGCCAGCACATTGTCTCTCACATCCTTAGGCCCGCCATTTTGGTGCCTTTTAGAAACAAGTCCAAAACACAGTCTTTAGGCACACAGTACCCAGGTTTAATGGGCACGGGATCCTGTTCGTGATGCCAGAAAACTGAGGTGCCCCCAGGCCTGGGGAACTCGGGGTCAGTCCAGAGCGGTCTCTCTGGGATATCACGGTAGTCGTGACCCAGTCCCGTGGCCTGGGCTCAGTCCAAAAAGGAAGGTGCTATATACAGGGAATTTGATGCCACCCATGGGATATGGTCAGTGGGGACCACAGCTGCTGCAGAACCTCCGGGGATGATGGATGGCAGCTGGGGATGGAACGGCTCTCCAGGGGTAAAGCCAATCTCCGGGGCAATGTGGAATGTCTATGTACAGGGTGCAGGGCAACGGGCTGGTGAGGGATTGTACTTTGTATGCTGCACTTACTGTGATGCTGTAGCTTCTCCGGGTAGAGTGTAGTAGAAATAAAACACCGGAGGTTTTCTTGCTCTGCATGGGTACTATACCTGCAACATGGCACAGCAGCTCTCAAACAGTTCACATGGTGCACAGTTACGGGTAGCTGGCCAGGTAGTCACCAGATGATGCAGTCTCTGAGGCCCTCCGCGATGTTCCTTCTTTAGTCACTCTCTGTCCTTTCTGTTCTTGCACTTTTACATGTAGGCTCCTGCTGCTGCTTGAAGCTAAGCGGCTTGTCCTCTCTCTCCTGTGTGTGCAGTATGACAGGCAGTTTCTCTACCCTGTATCGGGGCGTCAGTGTTTCTGAACTCTATACGCTGTTTTGCCTCCTGACACAGTGTGGCTGGGAAATCTGGAATTCCCCACCCTCCGGTATTGACTGCCGAGATGTGTAACCCTGTACAGTCTTGGACCCGGTGTCCATTCTCGGTGCTTTCCTCTGAGGCGAGTACGATGTTCCTCGTCTCCCCCAGGCTTTCCTCTGCTTCCTCCTCAGACTCACTCCAAGGCTGTTCTGTTCTCACTTCCTTCTTCCCGCTCTTTCTACTACACCTAAGCTCCTCCCACCGGGGCTAGGTCTGCCAGTCAAACAGGTTAACCCTTTAGTCCCTCTATTCTAGGTGTGTGAATGCAGGGATAAGAGCCTCAGATTAACATCACGTCCCCCTGATGACAGGAATACCACACATACTGTCTTGGGTACAGTACCACTTTAGTGGCGCCATGACCAGTGGGGCACCACATATGCCTCTGAACGTGTATGATGTCATCATGATTTATTGTTATGGTATGTAGTGAATACTGTGAATCATAACAAGTGCAGTTAGTGATAGATGGCATGTTGCTGACAGCAGGATAAGAAACAGTTAATGTTTGGGGCTACCCAAAGTGAAAGGGGTTTGAGTGCAAGGATAGTGACTGTTTCCTGCTATAGGGCCCAGAGAGACAGAAAGACAAACCTACTCACTCGAGCAAGAGTGACTTTGGTGAGTCTCTTAGTTGAGTGTTATCAAGAGCAGGCATCTTGTGCAGAGGATTTCGGTTATGACTTACAGGGGGGTCAAGGCTTCATCCTGGACCAATCATATTTATCTGGATAAGAACATGGTTTTGATTGAGCACCTGCCTTGGAAATTGCATAATCTCACAGTGGGCATATAGGGGATGTTTCTCAAAGAGGGTGGCCCACAATGGTGGTTCACTGTCAATGAGGTGTGCAGAAGTCTGATCTTGGCTGAATGCTTCCAGAGGGAGAGAGACACTTAAAACCAGTCAGCCTGGAGGCGCTGCATGGGTTCTATTGGAAGAGCACTGGAGAGTGCTACCATTGTTGGACAGGTCAATTGTGATCCAGAGCATGCCCGGGGCATCCAGCAACATCCATATGCCCCAGGCATCAGAGGCATGACCATGTCCTGAGCGGGGACAGGAAGGAGAAGTTACTGAAAACAAGTCACCATATTCAGAGAAAGCAGAGGAACTGTGAAGAAATGGAGTCAGATACTAGAAAGAAGGTCTCATTGTCCTTGTGGAATCAAAAATGGGGCAGTTCTAAGTTACCAAAGGATGCGTTGCAGCGGGTCTGAGAACATCTATCCAAGACTCCCCATGTTGTAACCACAGATGACTAAAGTTGTTTTACCTCCTTCCCAGTTTACATACATAGTAACATAGTAACATAGTAACATAGTTTTTAAGGTTGAAGGAAGACTTTAAGTCCATCTAGTTCAACCCATAGCCTAACATGTTGATCCAGAGGAAGGCAAAAAAAAACCCATGTGGCAACACTAATCTCCACATTGGGGGAAAAAATTCCTTCCTGACTCCAGATACGGCAATCAGACTAATTCCCTGGATCAACGCCCTATCAAAGAATCTAGTATATATAACTGGTAATATTATAGTTTTCAAGAAAGGCATCCAGGCCCTTCTTAAATGTTAGTAGTGACTCACTCATTACAACATCATGTGGCAGAGAGTTCCATAGTCTCACTGCTCTTACAGTAAAGAATCCGCGTCTGTGATTATGATTAAACCTTCTTCCCTCCAGACGTAGAGGATGCCCCCTTGTCCCAGTCTCAGGCCTAAGAGTAAAGAGATCATTAGAAAGGTCTCTGTACTGCCCCCTAATATATTTATACATTATTATAAGATCACCCCTAAGCCTTCGTTTTTCCAAGCTAAATAACCCCAAGTTTAATAACCTGTCTTGGTATTGCAGACCCCTTAGTCCTCTAATAACTTTTGTCGCTCTTCTCTGGACCCGCTCTAGTTCAGCTATGTCTTTCTTATACACCGGAGACCAGAATTGTACACAGTATTCTAAGTGTGGTCGCACTAGTGACTTGTATAGAGGTAAAATTATGTTCTCCTCATGAGCATCTATGCCTCTTTTAATACATCCCATTATTTTATTTGCCTTTGCAGCAACTGCCTGACACTGGTCACTAAATGTGAGTTTGTCATCTACCCATACACCCAGGTCTTTTTCAGTGACAGTTTTGCCCAGTGTTTTACAATTAAGCACATAATTATACCTTTTGTTTCCTCTGCCCAAGTGCATGACTTTACATTTATCCCCATTAAAGCGCATTTGCCATTTAGCAGCCCAAGCTTCTAGTTTACATAAATCCTCCTGTAATATAAAATTGTCCTCCTCTGTATTGATTACCCTGCAGAGTTTAGTGTCATCTGCAAATATTGAGATTCTACTCTGTATGCCCCCTACAAGGTCATTAATAAATATATTAAATAGAAGCGGGCCCAACACTGACCCCTGTGGTACCCCACTGTTAACTGTGACCCATTCTGAGTGTGTTCCATTAATAACCACCCTTTGTTTCCTATCACTAAGCCAGTTCTTAACCCACTTACACATATTTTCCCCTATCCCCATTGCCCTCATTTTATGTATCAACCTTTTGTGTGGCACCGTATCAAAAGCTTTAGAAAAGTCCATATACACCACATCCACTGCATTTCCTTGGTCCAGTCCAGAACTTACTTCTTCATAGAAGCTTATTAGATTAGTTTGACAGGAACGGTCCCTCGTAAAACCATGTTGATAATGGGTCATGAGGTTATTTTTCTTCAGATACTCCAGTATAGCATCTCTTAGAAAACCCTCTAGGATTTTACCCACAGTAGAGGTTAAGCTTACTGGCCTATAATTTCCAAGTTCAGTTTTTGTCCCCTTTTTGAATATTGGCACCACATTTGCTATACGCCAGTCCTGTGGTACAGACCCTGTTATTATGGAATCTTTAAATATTAAAAATAATGGTCTATCTATGACAGTACTTAATTCCTGCAGCACTCTTGGGTGTATCCCATCTGGGCCCGGGGATTTGTCAATTTTAGTGATTTTTAGACGATGCCGTACTTCCTCTTGGGTTAAGCGGGTGACGTTTAATTGAGAATTTTTGTTATCACTGATCATATTGTCTGTCATGGGATTTTCTTGTGTAAATACTGTTGAAAAAAAGTCATTTAGCATATTTGCTTTTTCCTCATCCTCATCCACCATTTCACCCAGACTATTTTTAAAGGGGCCAACACCATCATTTTTTAGTTTCTTACTATTTATGTAGTTAAAAAATATTTTGGGATTCTTTTTACTTTCTCTGGCAATGAGTCTCTCTGTCTCAATCTTTGCTGCCTTGATTTGCTTTTTACAAATGTTATTTAATTTTCTGTATTTATTTAATGCTTCATCACTATCTACTTGCTTTAAATCCCTAAATGCTTTCTTTTTGTCACATATTGCACTTCTTACCGCTTTATTTAGCCATAGTGGTTTCCTCCTATTTCTAGCATGCTTATTCCCATAGGGTATATATTGTGCACAGGTCCTATTCAGGATGCTAATAAACATCTCCCATTTGTGTTGTGTACTTTTATGTCTCAGGACATCGTCCCAGTTTATTGCACTAAGATCATCTCTCAACCGTTGGAAATTTGCCTTCCTGAAGTTTAGTGTCCTTGTGGCCCCTCTACTACACGTCTTAGTAAAGGATACTTGAAAGCTTATTAAGTTATGATCACTATTACCCAAGTGACCTCCAACCCGTATATTTGATATGCGGTCTGGCCTGTTGGTTAATATTAGGTCCAGCAGTGCCCCCCTTCTTGTTGGGTCCTGAACCAGTTGTGAAAGGTAATTGTCTCTTATAGTTTTCAAAAACTTATTACCTTTGCTGGAACTGCAGGTTTCTGATCCCCAATGTATTTCAGGGTAGTTGAAGTCCCCCATAATAATGACTTCTCCCTGAGTCGCTGCTTCATCTATTTGATTTATGAGGATATTCTCCTCCACTTCCATTATTGTTGTACATGTTGCTCACTCCCCTACTGGATTGAGGGACATCACAGCCGCAGGTGGGTTGCACATCCTTCACTAAGATCTGTGATAAATCCAAAATGGATTTTGCCCCTAAGTGAGCTGTGAGTGACTGTGTGCCTGTCGCAAAGATGGGAAGGAAATAAAATGACTGCATCCTCATTCTAAGAATTGACAGGAGAATAAAAATATGTGCCTCCGTTTCATGGACTGTTGGGAGAAAAATGGACTGTGCTTTCGATATGATGGGCTATCCTTACAGGGCTGGTTTGTACTCTTCGGGAACTGAGGCGAATAATCATAAGGTATCTTTGTCAAAAAGGGGAAAAATACATTTTTTGGTTGTGGTTCAAGGGTCCTAACTTGACTAGGACCGAGTTTGTGTTGGTCTGGAGAAGAACAGAAGGCATTAAGTAGGTTCACATGTTATGTTTTAGTATAAAGTTATGTATTGTTATCTTGCAGGCTTTTCGAATGGTCTAGGATGACCATCATTAAATGTGGGGGAAATTAACAGGTGGGCCTATTGTCATGTTCCCCCTTGAAGACACCAATATTGTTGTTATAATGTGTAATGTTTATTATGTCATGCAGGATGCCTGACTAAAATCAATATTTCCAGACCCCCCACTTCTGTGTTTTAGGCAGCCCCCGAATCTAAAAAGCATCAATATCAGAAGCTCTCTGTTCTCCCCAACAGTAACCGGAACCTTTCCCTGCAACCAGAACAGGTGCAAAACCTGTCCATCTATATTGACAACGGACAAGATAAAGATTACTGGCTCACATCAGGACTACAAGATCCCAGGTAACTTCAGCTGCTCCACAAGCAATGTGGTGTACTTAACTATATGTACTAAATGTGTGAGTGGGAATCTATATGTAGGTGAGACGGGGCAACAACTCAGAACTAGCATGAACTCTCATCGCCATACAATAAAAGAAAGAAGGACAGATTTTCCTGTGCCTAGACATTTCTGAAGGCCTGATCAAACAATATTGGATATGAAAATACTAATTCTAAAAGGGACCTTCAGATCACAGCGAGACAGAAGAGTATGGGAATGTAAACTCATGATGACCTTTGACACACTTAAAGCAGGAATAAATATATCACATGGATTTATGGCTTTCTACATTCATTGAGGAATTTTCTGGTCTCGACCAACCACTAATCATAGAACAATAATACTGTCCAATCTGTGCCTATTATCTTGGAACTTTGATTTTACCTCCCCAGCTTCTCTCCCCCTCCCAAGACTGACAACTATTTTCTGCTAACGTCACCTGTCATATTTACTGCACTATCCTACCTTGCATATGTATATATGTGTGTGTGACATCAGTTGGGGTTGACCTTTCGGTAATTGACCTGGAGAGAGTGTGTCTGGGCATACCCTTGACTGACCACTATCGAACTGAACCAACTTTTCTACTATATACTTACCCATTAGAACCCACTACGATTTCCTGAATGAGTGGCATTTGTTTGTCTGTGCTGTATTGTGCTATATGTTTTGGGGGGGTGTTCTTCTTGTGATTTTTTTATCACTTTCACTATTAATCACGGTTGGGGGTTCGCTTGGGAGGTGGGTTTAAATGAAGAGGTGTTTGTGGGGCGTCGAGACGTAGAGTCGCATTTGCCCAGAGGACATTCCGATCGCGACCTATACCGGGGCGATATAGTCACCTATGAGCGGTATGCTTGTGTAGATGGGTGGTTCGCCATCCGGGTGCGTCACCATCCTCTGGGCCAGTAACTCAAACGCTTGGACTTGATCGCTGACTCTGTTTCTGTCTAAATCACTAACTGTGCGATCTGGCGGCTACAGCCTGAACTCTCATTAAGGACAGCCGACCGCCCGCCGTGTCCGCAAAAGTGTTTACCTGTTTATTTTACTTGCAACATCTTAAGTAAATGCATACCTGTTAATAAAAGTGTTTATTACCTGTTATAAAATACAAAAATCCTCTGTAATGTGGGTAGTGCGACGCTTGGGGACAAGCGTATTTAACCAAGGGGGAGTGTGGCGCCCCGCAACGAGTGCGTCACAGGAGGGTATTGCAGCCAAGACAGCAACAGCAATATTCTCTGACCCAGCAGTCATGTGGTTAACTTAGAGATCCATACTCTGCATGCCTCACTTAGAATAGAGGGCCAATCAAGGTCCTGGTTGGCGGAGTGTAAGGGTAGTGTGTAGGAGAAGTGTAACACAATTGGGAGTCGAGTCTAGACCAAGAAGGAAGACAGACTTGAACTTGAGAGGAGAGCAACGTAGGAGCGGGGGCTCCGCACGGCTGTGCAGCCCCCGGGCCGTCACCGGTCGGGTGTCACCACCTGAGGCCTGAACAAGTTGGATCGGGCATTAAACACGGGTTCCAAAAGACTCCCATGCCCAACTTACAGCCGGTTTGCTGGTACCGAAGCTAGCAGCAGTTCAGCTCTGTTACGTGAACCAGAGGCGTGGAGGAGCAGCTTTCCAGGAGCACCCCACCACCAGCCAAATTCCAGTCGTCTAACCAGCGGTGTACCCACCGAGGGACCCAAGGCTCCCCAAAACATCCATAACGTACATTTTGGATAGGGATTGAAGCAGCCTCCCCGTACCTGATCTGGTATTCCTGGGCGACAATGGCAACACTTAGCTAGAATGGAGGAACACCGCGGATCTCTGAGGGACACCCATCACTGCTGAGTCCACCCGGTCCACTACCCGTTAACTGTATGCCATGTACTGCTTGCTGGTTACAGTAAATGCCCGTTACAGAGACTTACAGTGTCCGTGCTTCCTTTTGATTGCATCCGTCCGCACACAAGGTAACCGCAGCTGCCGCAGAACATCTTAAGCAGCTCCAGCGTCTGGGGATCACCGCTCAGCCTGTGGGGAGCGTTCCATCTTGCTACTATCCATCCCCCGGAGGCCCCGCAGCGTTGGTAAGACTTACCGAACTACTCATAGGTGGCGTCACGACAAGATAAACCAACCAACTACTGTTCAGCCAACAACCCCTTTTGTTCTGTACCACCAGGCCCCGCTACCGGCCGGCGCGGTCCATCCGTGACATGAAGGAGGAAGAGAACGCCTGTCTAAACCGGAGCCCACGGGCCGGCGGTGAGTCATTTGGTCCTTCCTGCACCCCTTTGCACCCACAGCACATTCAGCCACTGCAATCATCATTATTATCATCATTTCACCATTTCTACACCCCAGGGGCCCTCTCCGTCTGAGGGGAGTGCTCCATCTGGCTGCTTGACCACCTATCCCCTGGGGACTACCATATGCAGTGCTGGTCATCCATGACTAGAGACTTCAGATGTCATCACGACAAACTTTCCCCTTTTAAATTCGCCTTTTTCAATGTCTGATCGCGGTCATGAATTCCAGGGAAGGCCACCGTGACATTCCCTGAACTGTTGAGCCCTGGAAAGTCGAGTACCCCGGCCCTATGACTGCTGCAGTTTTCTCTGTCCATCTCCCCTTCCCCTCTTGTTTATTTTTAGTGCAGCGGTTGGGACTAATGCTCCCGCTGGCCTTCTCCTTTTTGAGGGCTAACGTCAGGACTAGCGAGGGACTAGGTATTCTGCTTGGCGATGGGGTAAAAGAACCCGTATAGAGACAGTAGGAAGATTAGGGCACAGCCGCAGGTGAGTGCAAGAGGTCACCTCTTTCCCATTCCGTACAAGCAGGGCCCTCCACTATATTTGTCCTCCATGTCTCTATATTTGTGTCATACACCAGACACTGTTGGTTCCTGTATCCCTGTCACACACTGTTTCCAGATGCTCCCTGCGCACAGAGTAGCAGGAACAAATTAAGTGGAAGAAGTAAAGACTCTTTGTATAAAGATGTTCTGTGTTAATGGAACGCATGAGAAGACATGTGCTTGCTATCTTAGGTGCATGGCTGTCACGAAACTGCTGTTGAGTTAAATCAGTGTTTATAAAGAACTGGTGATCTCTCGATAAACTTGTTAACACCTGGTCCTGGCCAGCTGGAGTCAACAGCAACAGGTGGCCTGCAAATGCATCTATTATAATAAAACCCTAAGGCTACTTCCGTCAGGATGTAAAGGTATGGTACGTCACATCCTAGCTGAAGTAGCCTCTACACCCACTCTGGGTGTTCCAATATGGCCGCCCGTTGCCGGGAGCGGAGCTTCCAAAGCCCCACTCCCGCCATCGGTAGAAGCTGCGGCCCCACACACACTCCGGTCACACTCCGGTCACACTCCCCACTCCTCCACACACCGTCCGACACTACACTTCGCATCACAACCCCCATCCCCCCTCAGTTGCCACATCCACACACACACGTGCCCCCTCTTCCACTCTCCTTGCGCCCCCATCCTTACTCAGCACCTTCACACTCATACCCCCACTCATACCTCCATGCACTCTGCCTGCTATACTTATCACCGGCCCATCGTCTTTCCCGCCGTCACCGCCGATGCATCTTCGCGCTGCCGTCCCCACCATCTTGCCTCCACTCCTCCGTCCCGGCGACATCTTTCTTCCAAAATGGCATCCAGGAACTCTCGCAAGATTTCCCAGCCCGGGAAGTCTCGCGAGAGTTCCCAGACGCCATTTTGGAATAAACATGTCGCTCGGACGGAGGAGTGGAGCCAAAATGCTGGGGATAGCGGAGCAAGGATGCGGCGGCGGGGACGACGATGACCCGGTGGTGGGTATGGCAAGCACAGTGCCTCCGTCCTCTGCTGACCACTCTGCCCACCGCACTGCGCTGACCACTCTGCTCACCGCTAAACACTGAGCCACCGCGCAGTGCTAACCACTGAGCTGCTGTACAGTGCTCCATCCTCCCTCACCCAGCCGCTTTGACCTCCATCCTCATCCTCCCACCGCTCTGTGCTCTGTCCTTCCCCCTGCCTGTGCCGTTCTATCCTCCTCCTTCCTTTGTCCTCTGTCCTCCTCCCTCCTCTCCCCCGCTGCTTTGTGCTCCGTCCTCCCCCTGCTGCTTCATCCTCCCCCACCCACCCGCTTTCTCCTCCTTCCTTTGTCCTCCTCCCCCCCACGGCTCCATCCTCCCCCACCCCACTGCTTCATCCTCTCCCACCCCACTGCTTCATCATCTGTCCTCCTCCCCCTTCCTATGCTGCTCCATCCTCCCCCACCCCACCACTTCCTCCTCCCCCTGCCTATGCTGCTCTGTGCTCCGTCCTCCCCCTGCCTGTGCTGATCCATCCTCCCCCACCCCACCGCTTCCTCCTCCTTCCTTTGTCCTCCTCCTCTCCATCCTCCTCCACCCCGCTGCTTTGTCCTCCATCCTCCTCTCCCCTGCTGCTCTGTCCTCTGTCCTCTTCATCCTCCTTCCTTTGTCCTTCCCCTTCCTGTGCTTCTCCATCCTCCCCCACCCCACCACTTCCTCCTCCTTCTCTCCACCATTCCATCCTCTGGCCTCCCCCACCCCTCCGCTTCATCCTCCATCCTCCTCTCCCCCGCTGCTCTGTGCTCCATCCTCCCCCTTCCTTTGTCCTCCTCACCTCTCCCACTCCATCCTCTGTCCTCCCCGCCGCTTCATCCTCTGTCCTCCACCCCCCCTGCCGCTCCATCCTCTGTCCTCCACCCCCCCCCGCCGCTCCATCCTCTGTCCTCCACCCCCCCCCCCGCCGCATCCTCTGTCCTCCACCCCCCCCCCCCGCCGCATCCTCTGTCCTCCACCCCCCCCCCCCGCCGCTCTGTGCTTCATCCTCCCCCTGCTGCTCCGTCCTCCCCCAGCCTGTGCTGCTCCATCCACCCCACCCCACCGCTTCCTCCTCCTCTTTTTGTCCTTCTCCCCTCTGCCACTCCATCCTCTGTCCTCCCCCTGCCTGTGCTGCTACATCCTCCCACACCCCGCCACTACCTCCTCTGCCACTCTTTCTTCAAAGTTCCTCCCAATTCAGCCCTCACTGCCTTCTCCGTGCAATCTCTATTTTGATATTCTAGAATACCCGATGCGTTAGAATTGGGCCACCATCTAGTATTTAATAATATTTATTCATTTTATATAGTGCTATTAATTCCATAGTGCTTTACATACATTTGAAACACTGTCCCCATTGGGGCTCATAATCTAAACATCCTAGCATTATGTCTTTCAAGTGTGGGAGGAAACCAAAGTATCCAGAGGAAACTCACACAAACACAGTGAGAACATACAAACTCCTTGCAGTTGTTGTCCTTGGCGGGAATTGAACCTAGGCCCTCAGTGCTGCAAGTCTGCAGTGCTAACCACTGAGCCACTGTGCCACCCAACTACTTTGTACAAATACACACACAGCCTGGACCCCCTCTTATGTACAATGCTGGGGTGCAGAAGATGCAGACCTTGCCCACAACCACCGCCCTGTGCCACGATATGGGAGAATGCAGAGTGGTAAGGGTGCGTGCCCACATAGATCTTTAGGGACGTTCATACCGTCAGTAAACCGGTGGAAAATTGAAGGAACCTTGACACCTGAGCTCAGAAGTCTCCAGCGGTTTTCCACCGGTTTCTCAGCGGTTTCCCAGCGGTTTTAAGAGCTGTTGAAGAGCGTTTTACAGTCGTTTTTTTCCGGCGGTTTTAAAAGCGGTTTTCTATGGAGGATTTTGTTCATGGAAGGGTAGAGTTTGTAAATAAAGTTGATGGCATTTCAACCCCCCTAAAAAAAAAAAAAAAAAAAATAAACATTTCCTGTCACATGCTCTTCATTCTACATAGAGCTCTTTCTCAAGAAAGGTTTCTCTCCCACGGCTAGAATTTGTATTCTGCTACCAGCCTGTACCACGCCATCGTGCCTGTTTGTTATGTTTTCTCACTTCTTGCTTCCTGCTTCCTCTCTGAGGTCCTCCCACTCTGTGGGCTCCTAAACCGTCGCACACAGGCTTCTGGACGTTTTATGGACGGTTTAGGGGCGGCTGTGCACAGCGCCATTGATTATGCTGGAAACCTTTTCTGCCTCAGAAACGATCACAAACCGCTGAGAAGAATTGACATGTTGTATGCTCCTAAACCGCTAGGAAACCGCTCAACCTCTGGCAGATCCGCTCACATAAACCAACATTGTGTGCACAGCGTTTTCCAAATTACTTATGGTTACTTGTACGTCCTAACGCTGCTTTGGATTTACATAAATTTAAATAAAACCTATACTAAACCGCCGGCGGTTTTCGCTGCTAAACCGACCATAAACCTCTATGTGGGCACGCACCCTTAAGTGTTGAGAAAAGTCAATTCATATAATGGACAGACAGTATATACTCGTCATCAAGGCGCGGGCAAGGTATTTAAGGCCTCTTTACATGTCTCGATATCGCAACGCAACTACGATAAAAAGTCACGTGGTACGGCCGTTGCAGTTGATATCGTTTGTGCGTTGTGTCGTGTAAATGGGCAACGCAACTCAAAAACAATGCAACTTCAATATCGTTTTTGAATTGTGCATGCTCTTCCACCGAGCAATATTGGCTTGACGATCTGGCAGGATCGTGCTGTGTGACAGCGCAACTACGATTTGGAGCGCAACTTCCCCTATTCACTACAATGTTAATTGGTCGTTCCCTGAGTTGCTCAGACACAGTGTGAAAAAAGGGCATACTACATTGTAGTTGCGTTGCCTGACGATATCTCCCTTTGTAAAACCTCCTATGCGATCTTGGACAAGTGCCAAAAACATGCGCGCTCCCGTGAAATCGTATGCAATATCGGAACGATATCACGATGTATAAAGCGGCCTTTAGTGCCTTGAGCAAATAAGGCAAATTGTGCTAACTACATAAAGCTTAGCCCGTGTTTAGCACATGTCTGAAAAGGCTTTTTTGTAAGTGTTGCATCAATTTTCTATTGCCTCATTCAAAATTGATTGCTAAAGACTTCCATATTGTTAATAGTCAGACAGTTTTGCAGAATCTGTGTGTCCAACAGGACAGACATACAAGATGACAACACAAAAGAAAAATCGCAATTTCCACCAACTCACTCAGGCTAGGGTCACATATGCGGTAAACTTTTCAGATCCTGATCCGGTTGTGAGCTGTTAAAAAGCTAAAAACCGGATCAGGAACCGCTCCCCATAGGTCCCCATTATTGTAACCGGATTGCACTACATGCAATCCGGTTACCGCTTGCGGATCTGCAGCCTGCAGTAAAAATCATTTAGGCTGCAGTTTTCGCAGTGGTTAGGAAACCGCAGCGGGATTGTTATACTATGGGAACTCCTATGGGAGTTCATGCAGCTGCCACAAGGCATATGTGAATGCCTGCGGCAGCAGTATGCTTTGTTCATCCCTGCTGCCGCAGGGATGAACAAAGGGTTAAATGTTAATAATAGCTGTGGACAACATGTCTCTAGGGGGTGCCCACCCTCCCTAGAGACATGCTGTCCACTCAAGTGGGCATGAGAGGGGTTAATGTTATCAGTATAGTATTGCCGGCTATTGTCAGCTTTGTCAATTTTATGAAGGAATGCGGCAGCTCCTCACAGTAGAGGAGATACTGTACGTACTATATGAGCCCCTGTCCTTGGTCCTGAAAGTTGTAACATTAGGTCTATGGGCAGCGCACCGCCATAGACCTAACGCTATAACTTTCAGGACCAAGAACAGGGGCTCATATAGTATGTACATTATCTCCAGTACAGTGAGGAGCCGCCGCATTCATTCATAAAATTGACAAAGCCAACAATAGCCAGCAATACTATACTGACAATATTAACCCCTCTCATGCCCACTTGAGTGGACAGCATGTCTCTAGGGAGGGTGGGCACCCCCTAGAGACATGTTGCCCACAGCTATTATTAACATTTAACCCTTTGTTCATTCCTGTGGCAGCAGGGATGAACAAAGCATACAGTAACCGGATTGCTCCGGATTACACATCCTGAGCAATCCAGTTACCGCATTCCGGTTTGCAGAACACTGAAGGCAATTGCTGTTACCGCATCTGGATCTGGATGCGGTAACCGCAATTACCTGTCCAAATGTGACCCCAGCCTATGTATGTAATTAGATATAAAGATAAAAAAGTATATTTTATTTCTGAATTAGGTATTTTTCTTTTGTTGTACTTAATTTTGCATACAGTACCTATGTTTTTAATTTTTCTTCTACAGAATCTGCATGTCTATCTATTATATAATTGCCGTAACTGACTTCCGTCGGAGCGGCGCGACTTCCGGTGGCTTTGTTAGCGAGTCCTGGGTGTTTTTCCTGGACTCTGTCCGTGGCGACTTGCGAAGCAATGCCCGCAAAGCGGGCATTGCGAGTCGTTGCAGACTTGCGAAGCAATGCCCGCGAAGCGGGCATTGCGAGTCGCTAACAAAGCCACAGCCAGCAGGGACTCGCATAGCACTGTAGTGTACACCGCTATGGTATACTACAGTCCCATGCCCATACGCCTGTCCGCCCCTAACCACCAACGACTCGCACAGGCGTATGGCCATGGGACTGTAGTATACCATAGCGCTGTACACTACAGCCCCATGCTCCCTGCCGCACCTAAACCACTACCTCGCCGCACCTAAGCCCCTACCCCTGCCGCACCTAAGCCACTGCCTCGCCGCACCTAAGCCCCTACCCCCTGCCGCACCTAAGCCACTACCCCGCCGCACCTAAGCCCCTACCCCCTAAGCCCCGCCGCACCTAAGCCTCTACCCCCTAAGCCCCGCCGCACCTAAGCCCCGACCCGCCGCACCTAAGCCCCTACCCCCTAAGCCCCGCCGCACCTAAGCCCCTACCCCCTAAGCCCCGCCGCACCTAAGCCCCGACCCGCCGCACCTAAGCCCCTACCTCGCCGCACCTAAGCCCCTACCCCCTGCCGCACCTAAGCCACTGCCTCGCCGCACCTAAGCCCCTACCCCCTGCCGCACCTAAGCCACTACCCCACCGCACCTAAGCCCCTACCCCCTAAGCCCCGCCGCACCTAAGCCTCTACCCCCTAAGCCCCGCCGCACCTAAGCCCCGACCCGCCGCACCTAAGCCCCTACCCCCTAAGCCCTGCCGCACCTAAGCCCCTACCCCCTAAGCCCCGCCGCACCTAAGCCCCGACCCGCCGCACCTAAGCCCTACCCCCTAAGCCCCGCCGCACCTAAGCCCCTACCCCCTAAGCCCCGCCGCACGTAAGCCCCTACCGTCCGCCGCCGCCCCGCCGCACCTAAGCCCCTACCCCCTAAGCCCCGCTGCACCTAAGCCACTACCCTCTAAGCCCCGCCGCATCTAAGCCCCTACCCCCTAAATCTAAGTCCGCCGCACCTAAGCCCCGCCGCACCTAAGCCCCTATCCCCTAAGCCCCGCCGCACCTAAGCCCCGACCCGCCGCACCTAAGCCCCTACCTCGCCGCACCTAAGCCCCTACCCCCTGCCGCACCTAAGCCACTGCCTCGCCGCACCTAAGCCCCTACCCCCTGCCGCACCTAAGCCACTACCCCACCGCACCTAAGCCCCTACCCCCTAAGCCCCGCCGCACCTAAGCCTCTACCCCTAAGCCCCGCCGCACCTAAGCCCCGACCCGCCGCACCTAAGCCCCTACCCCCTAAGCCCCGCCGCACCTAAGCCCCTACCCCCTAAGCCCCGCCGCACCTAAGCCCCGACCCGCCGCACCTAAGCCCCTACCTCGCCGCACCTAAGCCCCTACCCCCTGCCGCACCTAAGCCACTGCCTCGCCGCACCTAAGCCCCTACCCCCTGCCGCACCTAAGCCACTACCCCACCGCACCTAAGCCCCTACCCCCTAAGCCCCGCCGCACCTAAGCCTCTACCCCCTAAGCCCCGCCGCACCTAAGCCCCGACCCGCCGCACCTAAGCCCCTACCCCCTAAGCCCTGCCGCACCTAAGCCCCTACCCCCTAAGCCCCGCCGCACCTAAGCCCCGACCCGCCGCACCTAAGCCCCTACCCCCTAAGCCCCGCCGCACCTAAGCCCCTACCCCCTAAGCCCCGCCGCACGTAAGCCCCTACCGTCCGCCGCCGCCCCGCCGCACCTAAGCCCCTACCCCCTAAGCCCCGCTGCACCTAAGCCACTACCCTCTAAGCCCCGCCGCATCTAAGCCCCTACCCCCTAAATCTAAGTCCGCCGCACCTAAGCCCCGCCGCACCTAAGCCCCTATCCCCTAAGCCCCGCCGCACCTAAGCCCCTACCCCCTAAGCCCCGCCGCACCTAAGCCCCGACCCGCCGCACCTAAGCCCCTACCCCCTAAGCCCCGCCGCACCTAAGCCCCGACCCGCCCGCGACCTAAGCCCCTACCCTCTAAGCCCCGCCGCATCTAAGCCCCTACCCCCTAAGTCTAAGTCCGCCGCACCTAAGCCCCCGCCGCACCTAAGCCCCTATCCCCTAAGCCCCGCCGCACCTAAGCCCCGCCGCACCTAAGCCCCGACCCGCCGCACCTAAGCCCCTACCCCCTAAGCCCCGCCGCACCTAAGCCCCGACCCACCGCACCTAAGCCCCTACCCCTAAGCCCCGCCGCACCTAAGCCCCGACCCGCCGCATCTAAGCCCCTACCCCTAAGTCTAAGTCCGCCGCACCTAAGCCCCGCCGCACCTAAGCCCCTATCCCCTAAGCCCCGCCGCACCTAAGCCCCTACCCCCTAAGCCCCGCCGCACCTAAGCCCCGACCCGCCGCACCTAAGCCCCTACCCCTAAGCCCCACCGCACCTAAGCCCCGACCTGCCGCACCTAAGCCCCTACCCTCTAAGCCCCGCCGCATCTAAGCCCCTACCCCCTAAGTCTAAGTCCGCCGCACCTAAGCCCCGCCGCACCTAAGCCCCTATCCCCTAAGCCCCGCCGCACCTAAGCCCCTACCCCCTAAGCCTCGCCGCACCTAAGCCCCTACCGTCCGCCGCCGCCCCGCCGCACCTAAGCCCCTACCCCCTAAGGCCCGTTGCACCTAAGCCACTACCCTCTAAGCCCCGCCGGACCTAAGCCCCTACCCTCTAAGCCCCGCCGCATCTAAGCCCCTACCCCCTAAGCCCCGCCGCACCTAAGCCCCTACCCCTAAGCCCCGCCACACCTAAGCCCCTACCGTCCGCCGCCGCCCCCGCCGCACCTAATCCCCTACCCCCTAAGCCCCGCTGCACCTAAGCCACTACCCTCTAAGCCCCGCCGCACCTAAGCCCCTACCCTCTAAGCCCCGCCGCATCTAAGCCCCTACCCCCTAAGTCTAAGTCCGCCGCACCTACCCCCGCTGCACCTAAGCCCCTATCCCCTAAGCCCCGCCGCACCTAAGCCCCCTACCCCCTAAGCCCCGCCGCACCTAAGCCCCTACCGTCCGCCGCCGCCCCGCCGCACCTAAGCCCCTACCCCCTAAGCCCCGCTGCACCTAAGCCACTACCCTCTAAGCCCCGCCGCACCTAAGCCCCTACCCTCTAAGCCCCGCCGCATCTAAGCCCCTACCCCCTAAGTCTAAGTCCGCCGCACCTAAGCCCCGCCGCATCTAAGCCCCTACCCCCTAAGTCTAAGTCCGCCGCACCTAAGCCCCGCCGCACCTAAGCCCCTATCCCCTAAGCCCCGCCGCTGTCGCTAACACCTAAGGCCCTACACCCGAAGCCCCCGCCGTCCCCTAACCTAACGCCCCCGTCGATCACTTACATGCCTTCTTAGTCATCTGATCGTCCGTCCGATCCACAAGTCCTCCGTCCGGCCAGGCGTCCTCTTCCTCCGGCCCCGCCGGTCTTCTCTCTTCTTTCCGCCATCTCCGGCTCTTCGTCCAGCCCCCGGGGTCTTCTGTCTTCTTTCCGCTAACTTCCAGCTCCGACGTCCTCTTCACTTCTCATTAAGATAGAATGGACGAAAAATCCGCCATTCTATCTCTATGAGATGTGAGCCGCTCTTCTGATTGGTCGCTGTCTACTGCCCTCAGCCAATCAGAAGAGCACCTCATTTCCCATTGACATACATTAGCGGTGTGTCGCCGATTTTATGGCCGCCCACCTGGTTCTATTTGTCGGCCCTAAAATCGCGGACACACCGCTAATGCATGTCTATGGGCAGTCAGCCCGATTTCTGATTGGTCGCTCTCTGCTGACGCCGACCAATCAGAATTCGACCTCACTGCCCATAGACATACATTAGCGGTGTGTCCGCAATTTTCGGGCCGACAAATAGAACCAGGGGCCCGGCCGTTAATTCGCCGACACACCGCTAATGTATTTCAACAAATAAATTTAATAATAAAAAAATAATTAAAAAATAATTAAAAAATAATAAAAAAATAAATAAAAAATAATAAATAATTAAATAAAAAATAATAATAATAAAAAAAAAAAAAAAGCTAATAATATCACCCCTTTCAGCGGACCTGAAGGAGAACTGTGTCTCAGCCTCAGGCTCACTTAAAATAACTAATTAATTTAATAATAAAAAAAATAATTAAATAATATTTAAAAAATAATAAAAAAATAATATAAAAATAAATAAAAAATAATAATAAAAAAAAAAAAAAAATGCTAATAATATCACCCCTTTCAGCGGACCTGAAGGAGAACTGTGTCTCAGCCTCAGGCTCACTTAAAATAACTAATAAATTTAATAATAAAAAAAATAATTAAATAATATTTAAAAAATAATAAAAAAATAATAAAAAAATAAATAAAAAATAATAATAAAAAAAAAATAAATGCTAATAATATCACCCCTTTCAGCGGACCTGAAGGAGAACTGTGTCTCAGCCTCAGGCTCACTTAAAATAACTAATAAATTTAATAATAAAAAAAATAATTAAATAATATTTAAAAAATAATAAAAAAATAATAAAAAAATAAATAAAAAATAATAATAAAAAAAAAATAAATGCTAATAATATCACCCCTTTCAGCGGACCTGAAGGAGAACTGTGTCTCAGCCTCAGGCTCACTTAAAATAACTAATAAATTTAATAATAAAAAAAATAATTAAATAATATTTAAAAAATAATACAAAAATAATTAAAAAATAATAAAAAAATAATTAAAAAATAATAATAATAAAAAAAAAATGCTAATAATATCACCCCTTTCAGCGGACCTGAAGGAGAACTGTGTCTCAGCCTCAGACTCACTTAAAATAACTAATAAATTTAATAATAAAAAAAATAATTAAATAGTATTTAAAAAATAATAAAAAAATAATAAAAAAATAAATAAAAAATAATAATAAAAAAAAAAAAAAAAAAGCTAATAATATCACCCCTTTCAGCGGACCTGAAGGAGAACTGTGTCTCAGCCTCAGGTTCACTTAAAATAACTAATAAATTTAATAATAAAAAAAATAATTAAATAGTATTTAAAAAATAATAAAAAAATAATAAAAAAATAAATAAAAAATAATAATAAAAAAAAAAAAAAAAAGCTAATAATATCACCCCTTTCAGCGGACCTGAAGGAGAACTGTGTCTCAGCCTCAGGTTCACTTAAAATAACTAATAAATTTAATAATAAAAAAAATAATTAAATAATATTTAAAAAATAATAAAAAAATAATAAAAAAATAAATAAAAAATAATAATAAAACAACAAAAAAAAAACCTAATAATATGAGCCCTTTCAGCGGACCTGAAGGAGAACTGTGTCTCAGCCTCAGGCTCACTTAAAATAACTAATAAATTTAATAATAAAAAAAATAATTAAATAATATTTAAAAAATAATAAAAAAATAATAAAAAAATAAATAAAAAATAATAATAAAAAAAAAATAAATGCTAATAATATCACCCCTTTCAGCGGACCTGAAGGAGAACTGTGTCTCAGCCTCAGGCTCACTTAAAATAACTAATAAATTTAATAATAAAAAAAATAATTAAATAATATTTAAAAAATAATACAAAAATAATTAAAAAATAATAAAAAAATAATTAAAAAATAATAATAATAAAAAAAAAAATGCTAATAATATCACCCCTTTCAGCGGACCTGAAGGAGAACTGTGTCTCAGCCTCAGACTCACTTAAAATAACTAATAAATTTAATAATAAAAAAAATAATTAAATAATATTTAAAAAATAATAAAAAAATAATAAAAAAATAAATAAAAAATAATAATAAAAAAAAAAAAATAAATGCTAATAATATCACCCCTTTCAGCGGACCTGAAGGAGAACTGTGTCTCAGCCTCAGGCTCACTTAAAATAACTAATAAATTTAATAATAAAAAAAATAATTAAATAATATTTAAAAAATAATACAAAAATAATTAAAAAATAATAAAAAAATAATTAAAAAATAATAATAATAAAAAAAAAAATGCTAATAATATCACCCCTTTCAGCGGACCTGAAGGAGAACTGTGTCTCAGCCTCAGACTCACTTAAAATAACTAATAAATTTAATAATAAAAAAAATAATTAAATAATATTTAAAAAATAATAAAAAAATAATAAAAAAATAAATAAAAAATAATAATAAAAAAAAAAAATAAATGCTAATAATATCACCCCTTTCAGCGGACCTGAAGGAGAACTGTGTCTCAGCCTCAGGCTCACTTAAAATAACTAATAAATTTAATAATAAAAAAATAATTAAATAGTATTTAAAAAATAATAAAAAAATAATAAAAAAATAAATAAAAAATAATAATAAAAAAAAAAAAAAAAGCTAATAATATCACCCCTTTCAGCGGACCTGAAGGAGAACTGTGTCTCAGCCTCAGGCTCACTTAAAATAACTAATAAATTTAATAATAAAAAAAATAATTAAATAATATTTAAAAAATAATAAAAAAATAATAAAAAAATAAATAAAAAATAATAATAAAAAAAAAAAATAAATGCTAATAATATCACCCCTTTCAGCGGACCTGAAGGAGAACTGTGTCTCAGCCTCAGGCTCACTTAAAATAACTAATAAATTTAATAATAAAAAAAATAATTAAATAGTATTTAAAAAATAATAAAAAAATAATAAAAAAATAAATAAAAAATAATAATAAAAAAAAAAAAAAAAAGCTAATAATATCACCCCTTTCAGCGGACCTGAAGGAGAACTGTGTCTCAGCCTCAGGTTCACTTAAAATAACTAATAAATTTAATAATAAAAAAAATAATTAAATAGTATTTAAAAAATAATAAAAAAATAATAAAAAAATAATAAAAAAATAATAAAAAAAAAAAAAAAAAAGCTAATAATATCACCCCTTTCAGCGGACCTGAAGGAGAACTGTGTCTCAGCCTCAGGTTCACTTAAAATAACTAATAAATTTAATAATAAAAAAAATAATTAAATAATATTTAAAAAATAATAAAAAAATAATAAAAAAATAAATAAAAAATAATAATAAAACAACAAAAAAAAAACCTAATAATATGAGCCCTTTCAGCGGACCTGAAGGAGAACTGTGTCTCAGCCTCAGGCTCACTTAAAATAACTAATAAATTTAATAATAAAAAAAATAATTAAATAATATTTAAAAAATAATAAAAAAATAATTAAAAAATAATAAAAAAAATAAATAAAAAATAATAATAAAACAAAAAAAAAAAAAAACCTAATAATATGAGCCCTTTCAGCGGACCTGAAGGAGAACTGTGTCTCAGCCTCAGGTTCACTTAAAATAACTAATAAATTTAATAATAAAAAAAATAATTAAATAATATTTAAAAAATAATAAAAAAATAATAAAAAATTAAATAAAAAATAATAATAAAAAAAATAAAAATGCTAATAATATCACCCCTTTCAGCGGTCCTGAAGGAGAACTGTGTCTCAGCCTCAGGCTCACTTAAAATAACTAATAAATTTAATAATAAAAAAAATAATTAAATAATATTTAAAAAATAATAAAAAAAATAATTAAAAAATAATTAAAAAATAATTAAATAATAATAATAAAAAAAAAAATGCTAATAATATCACCCCTTTCAGCGGACCTGAAGGAGAACTGTGTCTCAGCCTCAGGCTCACTTAAAATAACTAATAAATTTAATAATAAAAAAAATTATTAAATAATATTTAAAAAATAATTAAAAAATAATTAAAAAATAATAAAAAAATAAATAAAAAAATAATAATAATAAAAAAAAAAAATGCTAATAATATCACCCCTTTCAGCGGACCTGAAGGAGAACTGTGTCTCAGCCTCAGGCTCACTTAAAATAACTAATAAATTTAATAATAAAAAAAATAATTAAATAATATTTAAAAAATAATAAAAAATAATAAAAAAAATAATAAAAAAATAAATAAAAAATAATAATAAAAAATAAAATAATATGCTAAGAATATGAGCCCTTTGAGCGGACCTGAAGGAGAACTGTGTCTCAGGCTCACTTAAAATAACAAATAATAAATTAATTTAATAATAAAAAAAATAATTAAAAAATAATAATAAAAAAAAAAAAAATTATACATAATAACATAAAAAATAAGAATAATAAAAAAAAAATGCTAATAATAATGATATTACTGCTAATAATAATGCTATTAATGCTAATAATTATGCTATTAATGCTAATAATTATGCTATTAATGCTAATATTTATGTTATTAATGCTAATAATTATGCTATTAATGCTAATAATTATGGTATTAATCGTAAAATAATGCTATTAATGCAAATAATATTGCTATTAATTCTATTATTAATGCTATTAATGCTAATAATTATGCTATTAATGCTAATAATTATGCTATTAATGGTAATAATAATGCTCATAATGCAAATAATATTGCTATTAATTCTGTTATTAATGCTATTAATGCTAATAATAATGCTATTAATGCTAATAATTATGCTATTAATGGTAATATTAAAGTGACCCTAAACCCGGAAGCCAACCCCACATCCCCTTCATACCTATACATGCAGCTTGTGAACCTGCTGCCATCGATCCCTGTATCTTGCAAAACCGCTGGGGCATTCTTCATAATTCATACTTTTATAATGTCATTTCTGGGCGTTTCACTGAAATTTTAAAGCCACAGCAGGCGTGCCTGTGTGCCGCTCTCCCCCTCCTTGTCCGTAATTCTGCACGCCCATGGCTGCGTACATAAACAAGAGAGGCGGCTCGCCTCATAGTATGGGCGGTGAAGCCGATATGACGTAATACGCGTCATACCGGCTTCACCGCCCATACTATGAGGCGAGCCGCCTCTCTGTTGTTTAGCACGCCCATCGCTGCGTGCAGAATTACGGACAAGGAGGGGGAGAGCGGCACACAGGCACGCCTGCTGCGGCTTTAAAATTTCAGTGAAACGCCCAGAAATGACATTATAAAAGTATGAATTATGAAGAATGCCCCAGCAGTTTTGCAAGATACAGGGATTGATGGCAGCAGGTTCACAAGCTGCATGTATAGGTATGAAGGGGATGTGGGGTTGGCTTCCGGGTTTAGGATCACTTTAATGCTATTAATGCAAATAATATTGCTATTAATGCTATTATTAATGCTATTAATGCTAATTATTATGCTATTAATGCTAATAATTATGCTATTAATGGTAATAATAATGCTATTAATGCAAATAATATTGCTATTAATGCTATTATTAATGCTATTAATGCTAATAATTATGCTATTAATGCTAATAATTATGCTATTAATGGTAATAATAATGCTATTAATGCAAATAATATTGCTATTAATGCTATTATTAATGCTATTAATGCTAATAATTATGCTATTAATGCTAATATTAATGCTAATTATGCTAATAATAATCATATTAACGCTATTAATAATGCTATTAAGGCTAATAATCATGCTATTTATGCTATTCAAAATGCTATTAATGCTAATAATATTGCTATTAATGCTCTTTATGCTAATAGTAATGCTATTAATGCAATTATTTATGCTATTAATTCTATTATTTATGCTATTAATGCTATTAATAATGCTATTAATGCTATTAATAATGTTATTCATGCTATTAATAATACTATTAATGCTATTAATGCTAATATTAATGCTATTAATTGTATTATTAATGCTATTAATGCTATTAATAATGCTATTAATGCTAATAATAATGCTATTACTGCTAATAATAATGCTATTAATGCTAATAATTATGCTATTAATGCTACTATTAATGCTCATAATGCTAATAATAATCATATTAACGCTATTAATAATGCTACTAAGGCTAATAATCATGCTATTTATGCTATTCAAAATGCTATTAATGCTAATAATATTGCTATTAATGCTCTTTATGCTAATAGTAATGCTATTAATGCGATTAGTTATGCTATTAATTCTATTGTTTATGCTATTAATGCTATTAATAATGCTATTAATGCTATTAATGCTATTAATAATGTTATTCATGCTATTAATAATACTATTAATGCTATTAATGCTAATATTAATGCTATTAATTGTATTATTAATGCTAATAATAATGCTATTAATGCTAATAAATATGCTATTAATGCTAATATTAATGCTAAATAATGCTAATAATAATCATATTAACGCTATTAATAATGCTATTAAGGCTAATAATCATGCTATTTATGCTATTCAAAATTCTATTAATGCTAATAATATTGCTATTAATGCTCTTTATGCTAATACTCATGCTATTAATGCGATTATTTATGCTATTAATTCTATTATTTAGGCTATTAATGCTATTAATAATGGTATTAATGTTATTAATAATGCTATTAATGCTATTCATGCTAATATTAATGCTATTAATTCTAATAATCATGCTATTAATCCTATTAATAATGCTATTAATGCTATTTTTAATTCTATTAATGCTATTAATAATTTTATTAATGCTAATAATGCTATTACTCCTCATAATAATGCTATTAACGCTATTATTAATGCTATTTATGGTAATAATGCTATTTATACTAATAACAATACTATTAATAGTACTATTATTGCTGTTAATAATGCTATTAATGCTAATAATAATGCTGTTAATGCTAATAATTATGCTATTAATGGTAATAATAATGCTATTAATGCAAATAATATTGCCACGTTCTAGAATCCCGATGCATTTGCATCGGGCTCACAGCTAGTTAATAATAAAAAATAGCCATTTAATTTCTAATGATGTAGTGGATAGTAGTTGCTACTATACAGTGTTGGCCAAAAGTATTGACACCCCTGCAATTCTGTCAGATAATACTCAGTTTCTTCCTGATAAAATGATTGCAATCACAAATTCTTTGGTATTATTTTCTTCATTTACCGTAATTTGTCTTTAATGAAAAAACACAAAAAGAATGAAGCAAAAAGCAAAACATTGATCATTTCACACAAAACTCCAAAAATGGGCCAGACAAAAGTATTGGCACCCTCAGCCTAATACTTGGTTGCACAACCTTTAGCCAAAATAACTGCGATCAACCGCTTCCGGTAACCATCAGTGAGTTTCTTACAATGCTCTGCTGGAATTTTAGACCATTCTTCTTTGGCAAACTGCTCCAGGTCCCTGATATTTGAAGGGTGCCTTCTCCAAATGGCCATTTTTAGATCTCTCCACAGGTGTTCTATGGGATTCAGGTCTGGACTCATTGCTGGCCACCTTAGAAGTCTCCAGTGTTTTCTCTCAAACCATTTTCTAGTGCTTTTTGAAGTGTGTTTTGGGTCATTGTCCTGCTGGAAGACCCATGACCTCTGAGGGAGACACAGCTTTCTCACACTGGGCCCTACATTATGCTGCAAAATTTGTTGGTAGTCTTCAGACTTCATAATGCCATGCACACGGTCAAGCAGTCCAGTGCCAGAGGCAGCAAAGAAACCTCAAAACATCAGGTAACCTCCGCCATATTTGACTGTAGGGACCGTGTTCTTTTCTTTGAATGCCTCTTTTCCTCCTGTAAACTCTATGTTGGTGCCTTTGCCCAAAAAGAGAGAACATTCTTCCAAAACATTTTAGGCTTTCTCAGGTAAGTTTTGGCAAACTCCAGCCAGGCTTTTTTATGTCTCGGGGTAAGAAGTGGGGTCTTCCTGGGTCTCCTACCATACAGTCCATTTTCATTCAGACGCCGACGGATAATACGGGTTGACACTGTTATACCCTCGGACTGCAGGGCAGCTTGAACTTGTTTGGATGTTAGTCGAGGTTCTTCATCCACCATCCGCACGATCTTGTGTTGAAATCTCTCGTCAATTTTTCTTTTCCGTCCACATTTAGGGAGGTTAGCCACAGTGCTATGGGCTTTAAACTTCTTGATGACACTGCGCACGGCAGACACAGGAACATTCAGGTCTTTGGAGATGGGCTTGTAGCCTTGAGATTGCTCATGCTTCCTCACAATTTGGTTTCTCAAGTCCTCAGACAGTTCTTTGGTCTTCTTTCTTTTCTCCATGCTCAATGTGGTACACACAAGGACACAGGACAGAGGTTCAGTCAACTTTAATTCATGTCAACTGGCTGCAAGTGTAATTTAGTTATTGCCAACATCTGTTAGGTGCCACAGGTAAGTTACAGGTGCTGGTAATTACACAAATTAGAGAAACATCACATGATTTTTCTAACAGTGCCAATACTTTTGTCTACCCCCTTTTTTATGTTTGGTGTGGAACTATATCCAATTTGGCTTTAGGACAATTTTTTTTATGTTTTTTCATTGAAGACAAATTAAATGAAGATAATAATACCAAAGAATTTGTGATTGCAATCATTTTCAGGAAGAAACTGAGTATTATCTGACAGAATTGCAGGGGTGTCAATACTTTTGGCCAACACTGTATGTAGGAAGCAGCTCCTAGCTCCCAAGAAGCCGAACCTCAGACACATCCTTAATGCATGCCTATTGCTATGTGTGACCCCAGCTTCAGAGAGTCAGGTAACAGCCCACCCATTATAGCTATTTTCTCCTGTAAAAATGTTATATTAAGCAGTTGCCTATGAAAATGAGATAAGAAACAGGTGACTGTAATAATGTTAAAAACACCCGCACCCTCTCCATCAATGTCAGTGAGCACCCTAAAGCCGGTTTTAGGGATTCGGGGATGTCCAGTGTGAACCGGACAGCCCCGGATCCGATTCTGGCCCCATAATATTCCTATGAGGCCGAATGGGGCCGGATGGCAGTGATTTGTCATCCGGTTTCCTGCTGACAGGGAGGATCCAGCAGAATTCATTTTTTTTTCCTGGACACAAAATCGCAGTTTGCAGCATTTTTGTGTCCGGGGCAAAAAATCTGACAAAATTAGATTATGCCAAATCCTCCCGGATCCGATGCGATCTGGCGCCCCCTAACATGGAAGTCTATGGATGCCGGAAAGCGCCGGATCCGACAAAAAATTGGATCAGGCTCCCGGACGCCGGGTGCTTAAGTTCAGTGACGGCTAGAGCTGAACTTCAGCACTGGGAGAGCTCCCGGCTGAGATTTCAGAACTGTGGCTAGCTCCCCGCAAGCTGCGATCCTGACATTTCAGCAAGGGACAGCTCCAGCAGCAGCAGACTGACGATTCCGGAACAAAACAGGATTGGAGGGCATATTTGCCCTCTGGTTCTGTTCTGTCCATAGAGATGAGCCACCACCCCAGTGTTCGAATTCAATTCGATTCATCAAATTTGATGTGTGTTCGTTGAATGTTCGTCAAACAACGTTGAACCCCATTGAAAACAATGGCAGGCAAACACAAACACATACAAACACATAGAAAACACCTTCTAAGGTGTCCAAAAGGTGACAAACTACTCAAAACACATAACAAACACATGGAAAAGTGACAAGTGCATATACAAATGCAAAAGAAAAGAGATGGACAAGTAAAAAGAGGAGACACAGATATAGGCGTGTCAGGCCCCTCTAAAATCCATTTTTACTCCAGTATTTGTAAGGCATCATGCACACGATGAGTATTTGGTGAGTTTTACTTCAGTATCTGTAAGGCCACGTTCAGACGAGGAGTACTTGGTGAGTTTTACTTCAGTATCTGAAAGGCCTCGTTCAGATGATCAGTATTTGTTGATGTTTTTCCTCACCATCTGTAAGGCCATGTTCAGACGATGAGTATTTGGTGATGTTTTTCCTCACTATCTGTAAGGCCATTTTCAGACGATGAGTACTGTATTTGGTGATGTTTTTCCTTACTATCTGAAAGGCCACGTTCAAACGAGGAGTATTTGGTGAGTTTTACTTCAGTATCTGTAAGGCCATGCTCAGACGAGGAGAACTTGGTGATGTTTTTCTTCACTATCTGCAAGGCAACGTTCAGATAAGGAGTATTTTGTGACGTTTTTCCTCACTATCTGTAAGGCCTCATGCAGACGATGAGTACTATGTCACATTTAGGTGACTACAAGAAGCGTCTCCATTTTTTCCAAAATTTGGGCACAGACACCGCTTAAGTGGTATCAATTGCACCACAGCTGCAAAATTTAAATGGTTACTTTTAGGCAAAAAACCACAAGGCTTCATTCTCCCCAGGATGACACAGGGGTAGAAAAGTCCTTGCGGATCCATGCCTTGTTCATCTTTATGAACGTTAGTCTGTCCACATTCTGGGATTACAGACACGTGTGCTTTTCTGTCAGCACACCACCAGCAGCGCTGAAGACACGTTCCGAGAGAACGCTGGCTGCGGGGCACGAAAAGATCTCCAAGGCGTGAGTGGCGAGCTCAGGCCATAATTTCAGTTTGGAAGCTCAAAATGAGCAAAGCTCCAGTTCCCCAGTCATGGCATCGATGTTAAGTTCGAGATACTTGAATACCATCCGCTCCAGTCCTTGACTATGTGTCAGACTTCTTGCGTCTTCAGGCCCTGCAAACGATGGTCTGAAAAAATTGTGGAACGAGGCCATGAAATTGGTGTTACCACCACCAGCTATGGTGTTACTGGTACGGTGTGAGTGATAATGACTCGACAGTCCCATGGTTGACAAGTGAGAACTGTGAGATTCACTCTGTCTAACACTGGTGGTTTGTGGAAAAGCCGATCTCAGATTATGTATCAGCGTCTGCTGATAGTCCTGCATGCGTGCGTCCCTTTGTATGGCAGGAATTATTTCGGCAAATTTGGTATTGTAGCGGGGATTGAGGAGTGTGGCAACCCAGTAGTTGGCATTGCTTTTAATTCAGACAATCCGAGGGTCATGTTGCAGGTAGTGCAGCAAGAAGGAACTCATGTGTCTTGCACATCCAGGAGGACCAAGTCCTTGTTGTGTTGGTGGTGGGGAGATCAGAATCATGCTTCCTTCCCCTGTCCTCTCCCCCCAACCTCGCAGAACAAAAATGTCATCAAGGTCTCCCTCATCTGCTGATTCTTCCATGCCCATCGCCATGAGCATGGGAATCCGTGACGAGGATCATGAGCTTAAGTGTCTTGGCCAATATATGAACCAATATCCCATTTATAAAAGTTTTTTGTTCATCATATAAAAAACTTTTCTGCACTTTTTTATTCAATTCAGGGTGTAGTTGGGCCCCATGGGGCGCCATTCAACTAGTGGTGCAGAAGTATTGTACTGTGCGGCCCATTTACTAAGGCAGCAGAGCGGTTTGGGTAGCTTTCAGACACTCTGCATCATATGTATCAGTGTGAATGGTGTCCTATGGAGGCCCATTGTGTGCATGGCAAGTCGCCCCCATACCTTGTTGTAGGTTGAGGTGATTTATTAGCCTGCACCTGGGCTTGCTACACATAGTGGGGTCTGACTGCATCCTGCAAGTGCAGTATTGTTTTTTGTTTTTGACTGCTCTAACCTAGCCCTAAAAAGGGCTGAAATTAAAACTAGTCCTTGCTTCTATGAAGCACACCTGAAAAAGGGCTGCTAGACTACTAGTCCCTAGTCCCTAATCGCTGCTCCTATGAAGCAGCCCTCAAAAGTGCTGATACTCCTAAAATTCGCACCCAGTCCCTACTCCCTAAACCTATCTATCTACCTCACTAGCTGAATCAGAACACAATAGCTTGATTTCACTCTATATTGCCCACAGCAGCAGCAGTGCCATCTAACACAGAGCTACAGCAATGAGCAAATGGTGGCGATGAGGAAAATGGCTGGGTCTTATAGGGCTAGGACATGTGACTTACACAGCCAATGATGCCTGACCTTGCTTGTGTGCAAAAAATGCACTTTGCTGTGTGTGCTGACAGCCTGCACGCCCCACTGTATCTGCAGTTTGGAGGAAAAAAAATGGAGATCGCTATTATTTCTGCAGCACTGGTACAACTTCCCCCTGCACACTTTACCCAGAAACTGGATATTCACAGTCATTAACATGGTTAGAGTTAGGGTTAAGCTTTTGGTGATCGAAGCGTTATCGAACATAACCTCAAACTGCTGTATTTCAAGCTAATTGTTCTAATTTGTTGAATGCCTTGAACAAAACAGGTCGAATTTGAGATTGGCGAACAATTCGAATCAAACACTGCTCTCTCATCTCTAGTCCAGAGCTGTCAGGCTGTGTCCGGTGCATCGAAGAAAGCCTGACAACTCAAAACCGTGGTGTGAAGCCAGCCTTCGAATAACATTGTCATTGCTCACTACGGCTAGGGTCCCATTAACATTTGTGCCGCGCTCAGGGGGGTAGCATTTAAAACATAGGTTTTGGCAGCATAAATGCGGAGCTACTGCCATGGTAGCACCGCGTTAACTATGCCAATGCTTACCTATTGAGACGCGACCCATAATGTGGCTCAAACGCCGGCATCTGACTGAAATCTTGCGTTATTTCTTAACACGAGGAAAGATGCTTTCAACAACATGTTTTCTCGCGTTAGGAAAAACACAAGATTTCAGTCAGATGCCGGTACTTGAGCCGCGCTATGGGCCGCGTTTCCATAGGTAAGCATTGGCATTGTTAACGCGGCGCTACCATGGTGGTAGCACCACGTTTATGCTGCCAAAACTTATGTATTAAACGCTACCCCCCTGAGTGCGGTACAAACATTAATGTGACCCTAGCCTAACAGTGATTTTTAATACTGGACATAGTGCTCCACTGAACTGATAGTTCTCCCCTGAAAAAATAATAGTGTCACACATTGCTCCCCCAAAGGTTTCACACAAGTATACCTGTAAATTCCCCCACAATTCCTCTTTGTTTGCCAGCACCTACGCCAGTGATGGCCAACCTTTTGAACTTGTGTGTTAAAGTTCGTAAGAAAACAAGGTTACCTTGGATGATGTGTCAGTTGTAGAAAGATCCATAATTTTGTGATATTTGTAGCTATATTACCAAAAAGTTATATTTTTAATACACGGTATGTACTGTATTTACTAATAGCGCAAAAATAAATAATTCTTTACCTCTCTTTAGTGACTTTTTTTGCTGCTGATTTTCATTTGCTAAATCTTCATTCAATAATGACATCTTGGTCCATATCTCTTGAAAGGGTTGGCTACTGCTACTACCTCTTCCTTTATTTAATCATGCTTTTTCATGCTTTGTGTTCTTCATCGGGTGGACTGTGACAGTAGATAGAGAGCCTGTTAGCCCTGCAGTCAGTTAGGAGTTAACTATAGTCTTCATTCTCCAAGATTTGCTGAGCCGTAACTGTGTTGGGGTACAGTGGCAGCACAGTGGGGTGTTCTCTTCCTCCAGTATTGTTGAGTGGTAACTCTAGTGAGTACACTGGCAGTAAGGTGAGATTTTGGTAGCTTTTTTAAGACAATAGAGTGTAAGGAACACACATGCCTGAGATGACTCTCCTATCCCCCTGTAGTAACTGGAATGGACCTTGGTCCAGCCATTTCCTAATAACAGGGAAAATGTGGGACACAATTCTATTGCTTCCAGCTGTCTGGGTGTAAGTCTGCAATAAATTTAGTGTGGGTGGGAGCTCTGACTTCACTACCTAACTGTCTTAATTAACAGCGGTAGCATGGCCACTGTTCATATTGCGCTCTCAGTAGGAGATGCTAACGCTATCAGATACTGAAGCCAGAGCAGCAAGCAGACAATGTCAGCATCTGGAGGCGGGGCAACTCTCCTGCTAAGAGTGCAGCATGAACAGCGGCCATCTTACCTCTGTTAGTGAAGGGCACTGTGCCAAGCTCTCCACTTCCAGATGCCAAGTTCCCCACTTCCAGATGCTGTCAGCTTGCTGCTTGACAGCAAAAATGTCTCTGTATGTCACCACTGACACACGTGTCATAGATCAGCCATCACTGAGCTATGCTGTGTCCAGTGCAGTAGTGAAGTAATTCTGTTTAGTATAACACTGCTCTTTGCCAGTAATAAAACTTGAACTCATGACATACATAAGGCAGAGGACAAACTCATTTATAAAGGAGGAGGAGGCATAGGCTAGGGCCTGATCTGCGTCTGCCCTGAGCCTGAGGATTCCGTTAAAAACGTAGTCCCTGGCAGGCTTAGTGCATAGTTACATGCTGGTAACGCTATGCGCCGCCTGCCTATTCATTGCTATGGATACCTGAATCATAGTGCACCCGCAGGCTCCACTCACAAGGACCGGACATGCGCTATTGCAGAGCGCACAGGAAAATGTTGCAAACCGAGTTTTGTTTGCGCTCTGCAATAGCGCATATCCAGTCCTTGTGTGTGGAGCTGACAGGCGAAACTATGCGCTAAGCCTGCCAGGGACTAAGTTTTTATCTGAATCGTCAGGCTCAGGGCAGACGCGTTTGACCTCAGCCTGCTGAATCTGTCAGAAACTTACATCAGCCGCCGGCTCCACAGAGTTTTCCCGGATATGCGCTATTGCAGAGCACACAGGAAAAAAGGAAACTCAGTTTGCAGCATTTTCCTGTGCGCTCTGCAATAGTGCTTATCTGGGAATTCTCTGTGGAGCTGGCAGCAGCGGTAAGCGTCACATTGCCATAGTGATGCATAGGCAGGCGGCGCATAGCGTTACATGCGTTAACGCTTTGCACTAAGACTGCCAGAAACTAAGTTTCTGACTGATTAAGCAGGCTCAGTGCAGACACAGGTCTGAACCTAGCCATAGACAAACATAAGCACTATTATACATGGCCTATCGGGTGTGTACTGTAGTTTGTTTGCTGTGCCTGGGTGTGCAAATCTGGACCACCTGCAAAAGCAACTAACAGTGGCTCCTTCTCTCTAGCCTTGAAGAATCGCCTTGCTGTTGAGACCTTAGTCACTGACAGCCAGTGAGCTCTGTCAGTGACTCTCTGATATTGTTGACCAGTCTGCCATCACTAGGGAACTAGACAGTGTCAGGTAAAGTTTTTTCTTTTCCAAAATTGGGTGGTATGAGATAGCGCTCTAAGCCTTGCTCATCATGATGTTTTTTCTGAAGACTCCCTTGAAATGACTGGTCTGCTTAGGCTGCTTTCACACTGCAATTTTTTTCTGATCAGGATTCATTAGGTTTTTTGTGCCAAAACCTGAAGTGTCTCCAAAACCCAGAACAGGTGTCAATCTTTTAATTATAGTTTTTCTCTGCAAGTTTCACTCCTGGTTTTGGCACACAAAACCTGATGAATCCTGATCAGGAATAAACTGCAGTGTTAAGGTGTGTGCCCACATACCGGCTTTGTGCCGGTGGGCGGCTGGGCGGACCCGCCAGGAAGCTCTGCAGGCGTCCGGTGGCTTCCTGGCGGGTATGTGAGGCGGGTGCGGGCCGGTGCTGCGGGCGGGTGCACAGCGGTTAGCGCCGGCGGTTCTGCAGCGGCTGGAAGCAGCACATGATTCTGCTTGCAGCCGCTGCAGAATCGGCCGGTTTATAGGACATGCTCATTCTTTGCTAACCCGCTGGTTAGCAACAGATGAGCATGTGTAAACCGCCGCTGTGTGCACAGCGGGTGTCGATTTACATAGGTTTTAATGTTAATCCAAACGCCGGTTTGGATTAACATAAATTTACATAAAACTTATGTAAACCGACCGGCGGTTTACACATCTAAACCGGCCCTAACCCGGCATGTGGGCACACAGCCTTAAAGCAGCCTTATGGCCACTTTACACACACCAACTTATCTGTCCAACTTCTGACCAACTTACTGGTTGCAGTGAAATCATGGACACATTGTTCCATTTGTACACAGCCACAAAATGGAACAATGTGTCCATGATTTCACTGCAACCAGTGAGTTGTTCAGAAGTTGGACACATAAGTTGGTGTGTGTAAAGTGGCCCTTACAGGGATTTCATCATCAAGACTGTATACCCAAAACTAAATTCATACATGTAATTGTGCTGATTAAATCCTCCCCTTTTTGGAGAAAACATTTTAAAATTTCGAGTAATCAAACCTTTAAATACAGTGGCAACCAAAAGTTTAGCGTTTTTTTTTAAGTGTGATTCCTTCTCTCTGGCTGTTGTGAGTCCATTTTCCTGGTGATGAATTGAAAGTGCATGAAGTGCAAGAGCTTAATTTTAACCAAAATGCTTTTGAATATATGTATGGCCATATAATTAAATAAATGTAACTGCCGAAAGTTTGGTATATACTATTTATTGATCACAAAATAGAGAGTCATACATAGTTTACAATGCCATGTCTTAGTATTTTATAGCATAACTTCTTTAATTACTTTGTGGCACCCCTGCGGGGGATTGCCACAGGTTACACTGGTACAAGGAAGGATTGACACCTTGGTTTGTTCAGCACACAACACCTTCCACTCCAGACCTGAAGGGGAGCTCTACTGGCTGCATTAAGTCAGTTCCCCTGGGAGATCCAGGCTGAGAGGAGGAGACAGTTGGTCCTAGGAGACAGTTGCTAGGGGGAGTTCGTGTGAGGAGAGGAAGGGAGAAGGAGGCTGAGCTGCTGGTCTCTGAAAAAGAGAGATACCAGGACCAGAAGGGACAATTGTCGGCTGTTCACACCCCAGGGAAGGGGCCGGAGGCAAGGAGAAGAGGTAGGGAATAAGAAGAGGGACCCAAAATATATTCCCCTTAGGAACAAACGGACACTGGAGTCCGATGCTGTGGGCTTACAGAGCCACAGTAAAAACCCAGCAGTTTCAGGTGAAGTTTAGCCCTGAAGGAAGATAGAGGAAATATTAAAAACTAACCAAACAGAGGACCAGGGGCCACAGGATAAACCGGGTTCCCGCAGAAGGGCCTGATTGTTAGTTCTAGACATCAGAGGATTGGAGAGTCCAAACTCAGGAGAGACTCATCCCTCAAGGCAGAGAATAGAAATAAAGGAGGCCTCATATCCTTCCAAGGAGTTGATCCTAAATTGTACCAGGGACCCGGTTAATACTCAAGACTGTACCTGTTATGTTACCTCAGTAAAAAGGTACCGGAACAACTAACCCTGTGTGTATGTGTGACTGTTTATCAGCTATAATCCACCATCATCCTCCTTCGCTGCCCTCCCTCACCATCTTCCCTTATTGCTGCCCTGAGGTAAAGCTCCACCTGTGGGGAGCTATACCACACTTTGCTGCCCCCTCCATCACCTCAGAGGCCGGCTGGCAGCGCTGGTACCACCTTACCAGACTCTACAGGTGGCGTCACGTCCCCCTGTAAATAATCCCTTCATCCCCCTTCAAATGATCCCCAGGGCACGGCACCGGGATACCGTCCACCTGTGACTCCCTATTCAGCAGACCCGGTGACCGAGTACCCCCCCCACAGCTCTGGCCTCATCATTTTTCTGGCGTCACGAACAGGATGAACCAGCCTGGTATCTACCAGGTGAAGTGTGCCTTAAGACTTTATTAATTGACTGTTTGTGCGGCCGCCATTACACCGCCTCAGAAATTACAGCTGCGTCACAGCAGGAAAAAGTGCGGGAAGATAAGCCCCGCCCCCTTCCACTCTGCCGGAGAGACTGAGAAAAGCGCAGCTCCCTGTTAGAGAGAGACCTGAGGTGCCCGCTCCATCTACAGAGCCGCCGACAGCTGGAGAAACCAGTTTTCATCTTACAGGTTGGCATCCATTAACTAGGGGGGCCTCACCATGAGTGACACGGATGATGTGTGGGTCCCTGACAGAGGAAATGGCGAGAACGCAGTACCTGAAGCAGCAGCCCAAATAATGCCTATAACCATGCCGTATGTACCGGGTGCCAAGTGGTTACCAACATATGAAGGTAAACCTGGTACGCTAGCAACATTTAAGCATAAGATGTGTGCAATGCTGGACATGTATGCTATGACACAGAAGCAACAGGCTACCGTTGTGCTGGGACAATTAATAGGCGTAGCGGAGCTGGAGGCTGAGTCCTGGAGAAATGCTGACAGGGACTCTGCTGCCAAAGTGTTTGATAAGCTAAAATTGGTGTTTGAGAAGCGCACACAGTCTGAATTGAGGATGCTGTTTTATCAGTGTAAGCAGAGACCGCAGGATACCATCAGAGACTATGCCCTCCGTTTACAAAGAGCACTCTGGTCCTTGAAACAGGTAGACCCGGCAAGTGTACTGGAAGAGGATAAAATGCTTGCTGAGCAGTTTACAGAAGGATTAAGATCAGACTATCACCGCCAACAAGTGCATATGTGGGTATTGGATCACCCAACAGTGAACTTTAGTGACTTAAAAGATCGTGCTATAACTGTGCTAAGAGACCCAGCGCCTGCAGAACCTGTAAACCAATCCTGGCAGGCTAATGCTTCTTCCATAGACTGTAAACCTATTTCTGCAGAACCTGCAAAAGCAGAGAGTCAAGCTGTAGCAAATGACAACATGCAAAACCAGGTGCTGCAGTTAACTAAAAACATGGACTACGTACTAAAGCTCTTGCAAAATATGCCTGGGGCACCACCACCAAGTAAAATTCCACTAGCTGATAGCCCTGAGGATGTCCCATGGATGCAAAGGAAAGCCCAGTCGCCCGCGGAGGGGACCAACGTACCATTCCAACGCAGAACCAGGTCGCCCGCGCAGGGGACCAACGCACCATTCCAACGCAGACCCTGGGATTACACAGATTCTTCAGGACAACCCATCTGCCTGCGATGCAACAAACCAGGACACTTTGCAAGAAGATGCCCTTTAAACACGAGATTCCTGGGTCCGAGGGCCAAACCCCAGGAGTAGAGCAACTGGGCCCAAAAGACTGGTGTAAGCGGTACGTGGGAGGCCGTCCGTACCTCAACATTACACTAGAAGGAATTCCCATGTCGGCCCTATTGGACACCGGGTCGCAGGTTACTACGATCCCGCATATCCTTTATAAGCAGTATTGGTCTGATTATGATCTTGAACCCCCAAACCCCAATTTTTATATTATTGCAGCTAATGGCCAACCACAGAAACAGGTGGGGTATAGAGCAGCTACAATAAAGTTGGGAAGGGAGGAGTTGAAAGGTCAAGGGTTATTTGTAGTTGAAGATAATCCTAATGAAAAATGCCCTTACATGGTTATTGGTACAAATGTTATTGAAAACTGCTTTGGAGAAGTGTTGTTTTTACTCCGACAGATTTCTCAAACTGCTGGTTATGGGCGGACAAGAGTCATCCAACGAGAGATCCGAGCCCTCATCCACAAGCAACAGGTAAATCTGTCTGGGGGAGAAATTGGCAGTGTGCGGGTAATAGACTCGGTTCCTATTGTAATACCACCAAATAGTGAAATGATGATATGGTGTCGAGCAGCGATAGGTTGTAGAGGACAGGAATACCAGGCAGTTGTAGAGCCGGTATTTTCAGAGCACAGACCTACACTACTGACAGCCAGAGGGGTGGTGGATGTACGCAAGGGACGAGTACCAATCCGTGTGTTAAATTGTGGGGCAGTGGAAGCAAAGTTACCTCGGTATGCTACCGTAGCAAAGCTGTATACTGTTTGTAACAACAACATACAGGCAGTAGAACCTGTTTCCTCGCCTAGTCTGGTGGAGGATAGTAACTCTAAAGGACAGCTGGAGGAGTGGTGTCAGCAGTTGCATGTAGGAACTGATGCCACCCCTTCTCACCTGAAGCATGGAGTGTACCGGGTAGTGCAAGAGTTTGAGCAGATATTCAGCAAACATCCATTAGATTTTGGGAGGATTAAAGGGGTACAGCATCACATACCCACAGGAAATCATCCACCAATCAAGTTGAGACACAGACCCATTCCACCAGGTCACTACCAACATGCCAAAGAAATGCTGAGGGACATGAAGGAGGCCGGGGTTATAAGAGATAGTAGTAGTCCCTGGGCAGCCCCTTTAGTCCTAGTCAGGAAGAAGGATGGCACAATGAGGATGTGTGTGGATTACCGGGAAGTCAATAAAATCACTCACAAAGATGCTTACCCGTTACCCCGAATAGAGGAGTCTCTTGCCGCATTAAAGACTGCTAATTATTTCTCCACATTAGATCTCACTAGTGGGTATTGGCAGGTCTCCGTTGCAGAAGAAGACCGGGAGAAGACTGCATTCACAACGCCAATGGGACTATGTGAATTCAATAGTATGCCATTCGGGTTATGCAATGCACCAGGAACGTTTCAGAGAATCATGGAAAGTTGCCTGGGACATCGAAACTTCGAAACAGTGCTCTTATACCTGGACGATGTCATCGTGTTCTCTAGAACCTACGAAGAACACCTGAAACACCTGGCGGAGGTATTTGAGGCCTTAGCAAAGTACGGAATGAAACTCAAACCATCCAAATGTCACCTGTTGAAACCTAAAGTCCAATACCTGGGACACGTGGTCAGCGCAGATGGAGTAGCACCAGATCCGGAAAAGGTAACAGCAATCCAGGATTGGCAAAGACCAACGACCATCACCGAGGTACGTCAGTTCTTAGGTTTGGTTGGATACTATAGAAGATTCATTAAGGGCTACACAAAGATGGCTGCGCCCCTACAAGATCTACTGATAGGCCAATCTAAGAAGAGAAGATTTCCAGAGTCACCATTAGAATGGGGAGAGGAACAAGAAAATTCCTTCCAACAGATGAAGCAGGCTCTAACCGGTGAGGAAATTCTGGCTTACCCTGATTATAACCTACCATTTGTCCTTTACACTGACGCAAGCAATGTAGGCCTGGGAGCAATCCTTTCTCAGGTGCAAGATGGTAAAGAACGAGTAATTGCCTACGCTAGCAGAAAACTTCGACCCACTGAGAGGAACCCAGAAAACTATAGTTCCTTTAAGTTGGAGTTCCTAGCCTTGGTCTGGGCTGTAACAGAAAGGTTCAAGCATTACCTCGCAGCTTCGAAGTTCACTGTCTTCACAGATAATAACCCGTTGACACACTTAGATACCGCGAGACTTGGAGCATTGGAGCAACGTTGGATGGCTCGACTGTCGAATTATGACTTTACTATCAAATATCGAGCAGGTCGCAATAACGCAAATGCTGATGCCCTTTCTAGAAATCCTCAAGTACATCCACAAGGAAGTGAAGAAGAAGATGACCTAGAGGAAATAGAACTCCCAGCTTTCCATAAAAGTAGAAAATGGCAAATCGCTGAAGATCGAGTCTACCAAAATCGTCAGACTGTTGAACTAAACCCGTTGCCTCACTATGGATGGAAAGAGACTCAAGACAGTGATCCAGCAGTAAGTCTTGTAAAGAAGTTAATAACTCAACCAGGTTCCAAACTTGAAAAGAATGTTCCACTAGAAGCTCAACATTTGTGGAAAGAAAGAAGTCGATTATTCATCTATCAAGGTCAATTGTGCAGGCGGTACATCAACCCAAGAACACATGAAATGGTATGGCAAGTTGTGGTTCCAAAGAGAGATGTTCAAATGGTATTGCAAGCGTATCACAATGAATCGGGACACTTTGGATGGAGAAAATTAGAAATACTGTTACGTGAAAGATTCTATTGGATCAGCATGAGAGCCTCCATAGAGAGATGGTGTAAAAATTGTGGACCATGCTCATTAAGAAGAAAAGACCGTAACAGCCAGAAAGCACCCCTCAAACCTATCATCACCAAAGAACCATTAGAACTGGTAGCCATAGATCATGTCAAACTTACACCCAGTAAATCAGGCTACACCTATGCTCTTACCATGGTAGACCATTATTCTAGATTTCTTGTGGTAGCTCCGGTAAAAGACTTAACAGCTGAGACAGCAGCAAGAACATTTCAAGCTTATTTCTGCAGACCTCATGGTTATCCAGACCAGGTATTGACAGACCAAGGACCCGCCTTTGAAGCTGAAATATTTCAAGAGTTCTGTCGCCTATACGGATGCAAGAAAATACGCACCACGTCTTACCATCCTCAAACAAATGGAATGTGCGAAAAGATGAATCACGTGGTAATTGAAATGTTAAAAACTCTGCCCTTAGAAGAACGCAACCAGTGGCCAGAAAAGTTACCAGATCTAGTTGACATTTACAACAATATCCCAGTAAATTCAACAAATTGCACCCCTGCATATCTCATGAGAGCAAGACCAGGAAAATTACCAGCAGACTTTGAGTTAGGCATAGTAGTTCCTGAAGCAGATACTACAGATACAGATTGGGATATTAGAAGGAAAGAACAATACCAGAAAATCCAAGAATGCGTTGAAAGAAGTCTGGAAAGATCTAGAGGAAGACAAGAAATTAACTTTAACAAAAGTGCACAAGGAACGCCTTTAACACCAGGTGAATTAGTTTTGAGAAGAAAAAGAAGAATGCACAAACTAGATGATCAGTGGGAAAGAGAACCATACACTGTATTACCATCCAATTTTGATAACCAGAAAACCTGTTTAATCAGTAAGGATCATGGTGAAACTACAGCAACAGTGTCCAGAGATCATTTGAAAAAGTGCCCTCAACAGCTTCAACCAGAGGAAGATGTACCTTGTCCAAAGCTAGAAGAGCAAGAGAAGCCAAAGACAGTCCAGACAATTATTGGAGAGTTACCAGCAGATTGGCCTCAAATAGAAGGTACATATCTAATCCCAACTTTAACGTTTCCATCAGCAGTAGAAGTGCCGAGAATACAAGAACCATCCGTTGTACCGGAACCAGAGATCCCTGCAATCGGTGAATCTGCCAGTCCACTAGAGAGACTACGCCAATACTACGGTATTACAACCACACGTAGATCTGATAGACTGAGAGATAGAGCATGCACTGCATCAGCTACAGACATTAGTAACACACCAGTGCTACGCAGGTCAACCCGCAGTAACTTTGGTCAGCCACCACTTAGATACAGAGAGTAGGTGATAAAATGTGAAAATGTTTAAAATGTAAATATGTTTAAAATGTAAATATGTTATTAATGGTAGTGTACAGAAGGGTGGAGGAACTGGACTAGCCCCCATGCACATCAAGTTAGGAAAAGAAAGTGCCTGGGGTGGTATAAGTGAAGCCAGGCCTCCTAAGCAGATACATCCGTATTGTATATAGTTATGATTTTTAATTCCTAAAAGACTTAACCTGTTGGACTCTTGAACTTTCCTTTTTTCTTATTTTTAAAATGGACCATAGCCACAGGACTGGTAGTGGCAAATCCCTGTTTCAACATCCCTTAAACAGCCTGCAGCGGATGGACTAGCGCTGTATGGACTGGTAACCTGTTTTCTTATTTTTCCTTGGTTTTTGTAAATTTTTCATTTTTAAGACTCTGTTCAAAAATCAAATGTAAATAGTTATAACCTGTTATGTTTATGAAAAATGTTTCAGTCCCGGAGGACTGAGTTTAACTAGGGGGGAATGTGGCACCCCTGCGGGGGATTGCCACAGGTTACACTGGTACAAGGAAGGATTGACACCTTGGTTTGTTCAGCACACAACACCTTCCACTCCAGACCTGAAGGGGGAGCTCTACTGGCTGCATTAAGTCAGTTCCCCTGGGAGATCCAGGCTGAGAGGAGGAGACAGTTGGTCCTAGGAGACAGTTGCTAGGGGGAGTTCGTGTGAGGAGAGGAAGGGAGAAGGAGGCTGAGCTGCTGGTCTCTGAAAAAGAGAGATACCAGGACCAGAAGGGACAATTGTCGGCTGTTCACACCCCAGGGAAGGGGCCGGAGGCAAGGAGAAGAGGTAGGGAATAAGAAGAGGGACCCAAAATATATTCCCCTTAGGAACAAACGGACACTGGAGTCCGATGCTGTGGGCTTACAGAGCCACAGTAAAAACCCAGCAGTTTCAGGTGAAGTTTAGCCCTGAAGGAAGATAGAGGAAATATTAAAAACTAACCAAACAGAGGACCAGGGGCCACAGGATAAACCGGGTTCCCGCAGAAGGGCCTGATTGTTAGTTCTAGACATCAGAGGATTGGAGAGTCCAAACTCAGGAGAGACTCATCCCTCAAGGCAGAGAATAGAAATAAAGGAGGCCTCATATCCTTCCAAGGAGTTGATCCTAAATTGTACCAGGGACCCGGTTAATACTCAAGACTGTACCTGTTATGTTACCTCAGTAAAAAGGTACCGGAACAACTAACCCTGTGTGTATGTGTGACTGTTTATCAGCTATAATCCACCATCATCCTCCTTCGCTGCCCTCCCTCACCATCTTCCCTTATTGCTGCCTGAGGTAAAGCTCCACCTGTGGGGAGCTATACCACACTTTGCTGCCCCCTCCATCACCTCAGAGGCCGGCTGGCAGCGCTGGTACCACCTTACCAGACTCTACAGGTGGCGTCACGTCCCCCTGTAAATAATCCCTTCATCCCCCTTCAAATGATCCCCAGGGCACGGCACCGGGATACCGTCCACCTGTGACTCCCTATTCAGCAGACCCGGTGACCGAGTACCCCCCCCACAGCTCTGGCCTCATCAACTTCACCACACCAACAGGGCATTGAAGCCATGAGGGGATTCAAGACATCTTGAGGAATCTTGCTCCGTTTGAAAATCTGCAAACGATTCATCTACACTGCTGTAGGTACGGGCCCCAACTCACTGCCTTAATTCATCCCAAAGATGCTATATAGGGTTTAAATCAGGGGATTGGCTTGTCCATTGCAACAGGTGAACTTTTTCTTTGAAACCAATTTTTGGCATTGTTCACACACAATTTGCGTTTTCTTTAGCACTCCTAAAACCACTTGCGTTTTTTTAAGAGTGCCAAAAAATGTGCCTTGTGTGTGTGAAAGCTTTGAAAACGTTTTTGCAATTAGTCATTTTTTCACCAAACACCCAAATAACAAAAATCGCATGGCATAAAAATTTGTGTTTTTGCTGAAGGAATTTTTTTTTCCGTTTTCCTGCCGACCAAGGGGGGGGTGCTATCATAAAATTTTTTTTTTTCATTTTCCTGCTTATATGGGGGGGGGGGGGGGGGGCTGATGAAAAATACATTTTTTCCACAAACTGTTGGGCCGTTTCCAAAAAACGCTAGCGTTAACATGTGTCTGTATGTGCTGAGCGTTAACACTTGCGTTTCCCATTGGGTCCCGTGATGGGAAAGCGCACATGTGTTTTTTTACATCTTCCAAAAACGCTGCAAGCGCTTTTTGGGCTGGGGGAAAAAAACGCAAACGCATGTACACTCAAATGTACCCTGCGTTTTTTTTAACAGCACAAAAAACGCAGAGGTGGGCAAAACAACGCATGTGTGTGAACATGGCCTTTGACTAACTTGAATATTGTCTTGTTGAAGTGTCTAGCCTCTGTCTACTTTGATTTTACCATGTGGCATCATTACATTCTCCAGTATATCTTTGTACATAGTAGCATTCATAATATCATCAATTCTATGCAGAGGGCCAATGGCAGATGCAAAAAAGCAGCTCCAAACCGTGATATTGACACCACCATGTTTCACTGTAGATGTTTGATGACTTACATAATTAAGTTTTCCATTCAGGTGGTATATATTGTGCTTACCATCATTACCAAACAGACATCATTACCAAACATTCGACCACAGCACCTTCGACCAATCTGTCTCTTTCTATTGTCTGTGTTCTTTGGCAAACTCAAGTTAGACCTTCCAGTTCGTTGCAAAGATAAAAGACGTTTTGACTGGAACATGTGCATTCATACTGAAGCTTAGCTGTCACACCACAGTTTGGCGACTCACTTTGATTCCATATTCTTCATTCATTTGACACTTGACTTTGAGAACAGTTGTATTCCATAGCTACCTCTTTTTGGCTTTTTCCTGACTTCACTCTAATGGTACCTTTACACGCAGCTACAGGTAACAGGTTTTCCACAGGTAACTTACTGGCTGCAGTGAAATCATGGAGACATAGTTCCATTTGTACACAGCAACAAGATAGAACCATGTCTCCATGATTTCACTGCAGCCAGTAAGTTACCTGTGGATAACCTGTTACCTGTAGCTGCGTGTAAAGGTACCATCAGAGTAATAAGCTTCCTGACATCTAGCGATAAATTTGTCTTTGCCTTTGCCATGTTTTAACAGAAAAACATACAGAGAAAAAGTTTAGGCAAAATTAGACTACCTATAACAAAATATGTGAAACACTTGGCCAAGCAAATGTGGAAAACTAACGTATAAATCAATAAAACCATTGTCAAACACAATTGTCATCCTTAGAGCTGACAGCCATTTGCTTCCAGTTTACTAAAATCACCAGCAAAATGTCATCACAACATCCTGACAGAGTTATCACACTTTAAAAAAAAAGCAAAACTTTTGGTCACCACTGTATTATGCAAATGATTCGCAACTGCAGCCTGATAGGATGTTGCACTTGCTGTTCTCTTTGTCTCTCAGTACTTTCTAACAAAAAATAAAGAAACAAAAATAAGCAGATACCCTAAAATAAGTAGGTAAATAAATTGCAATAGTGCATAAAAATAAAAGTATGGTACTTGGTAACATTATTTTGATCAAAAAAATGTAAAAGCCATCCAACCATATCAGGGTGACCCTATTGGAATGGCCTTAACCTAGCATGAAGTATTAAAAACCATACCAGATGTCAAGTGACGTAAGAATAATAAGGACTGAACAGGGCCTGGGCAATCTAAGGTGTGGCCTGATTGATATGAGCTGGACATTATGGGTATATATACCTTCCCAATGCTGTGTGTTCTCTCTTGGGGCCCTGAGCCTACTCAGTCCTTATCATCCTTACGCCACTTGACATCTTGTAAGGTTTTTAATACTTGAGTTTAGGTTAAGACCTAGCTAGACTAGGTTGGTGATCCAATGAGGTGCTGTTTGGTGTGCTGTGAAAATGTTCTTGTCATCTGGTTTTCCTCCCTCTTTATTTCCACCTGTGCACTTATTGTCTTGTACCTCTGTGTATTGCTGTGAGTATCATTTGTTTCCCTGTTATTCTATTTGTGTGGGGTTTTACCACTCCTGTCCCAGCCCCCTATGGGTGGGGGAAAGAGGGTATTAGACCAGGGCTCTTCAGAAGCAAGGCAAGATTGGTGGCTCAGGCATCCTTACCAGAGGTAACTCTGGGATAAGGGACAGCAAGGGTCCCCCTAATCTGTTGGTCAGTCTAGGAGACCCAGTCTCCCTGTCATTTTTTACTACCCCATGACACTCGCCGTTGCGGCATGTTTCTGGGGCAGTGCAAGCGCAACGACTTCAGAAAGTCAAAAAACCCAGTAAGTCGATCTGCGCACCTAGGTACCAATGACACTGGCTAGAAATCTAAGCAAGGAAAGTAGATCACTGTCAGGAACAGTTGGCAAGGTGCAGAAGGCAAATAAGAAGATGAGAAGTCTATGATTAAGGGCTCAGCAGTGCCAGAAACCTTAGTTGTCTTTGCATGGTGTGGCTGTAGTCCGTCATTTAATCATGGATTAATAAAGCACTTTGTAATTTTATATTGATTGGTATGAAGTGCTATCTTTTCCTATGAATTATTTTTGGATGGTCTCCTGGCAAAAGGTGAAGGACTGGCACCTACCATAATATTGGAGCTGAAGCTTTGAAATCATCTGCATTGTGGTGAGCTTTTTTTTCTACATCTTTACATACATGGCATTAGTTTGGGGTATAAAATCCAGATGATAGGTTCTCTTTAAATGAAACATGAAAGTTTTTTCTACATATTTTTGATCTATTCCTGCCGTGCTTAAATGTGTAGCATTGAAGAAGATTCAGAACGAGACCTCCTGTCATAGATAATTCTATACTAGTAGACCCAATTAGATCACTTTGTGTTGCAATGGATTGCAGCTTGTCTCCAGACAGCACAACCATGTTATTACAAACTGATTCTCATGTATAGTATCATCAACTGACAGCAATTACCACATATGAAGATGTCAAAACTTGCATGTCAGGCTACACATTGAAGAGAAGATTATGACTGTGCTCTCATTAATCTAATGAAAAACACCCAGCAGGTTATTATATCTGTAAGCATACAGCTACTTTGTGCTATGCAAGGGCCAGAAATGAAATTTTTTTTTAAAGGAGTATTAATCTAATGAGCATTTTTTAACATCTATAAAGTGAATATAAACTTAACCACCACTTCAGCATTTGTTTTTGTTTATTTTTTAAATGTACTATTCAAGTGATGCTTGTAATCTAAGTTCCCTGCACTTAGTCTGTTGCTCACCTGCCGCTGTCTTCATCTTCTAAATCCACCATTCCGGATGGTCTTCTGCAATTTGTGATCTGTCACCTACTCCAGTGTGGGAGCAAGCCAAAGGTCAGTCTTCAATGCAAGTTAATGAGTTAAAGGAGATGCTTAGCAATTGCATTGGCCAATGTAAATGAACCCGATAACCATGTCAAGGTGCCTCTCATGTATCGGGACCCTAACCTGAAATGCCACTATGTGCGATTAAAATCAGCCAGTATGGGAAGGTCGGATCCTGGCTGAATGGAAGAGAATTATACTACGGCTGACGAGCGGGAGTGACAGACAGAGAAAAGTTACTAAACATTGCAAAACCGAATGACTGGCACACCTAGTGTGTGAATGAGGTACTAGCAGGAAACAAACACATACCGTATATACTCGAGTATAAGCCGAGTTTTTCAGCACAAAAATTGTGCTGAAAAGTGCCCCCTCGGCTTATACTCGAGTCACAGTGACGGCTCAGAGTAGGGGGGGTGGTGTCCGAGGGCTGGAGGAGGCAGGGGAGGCTGTACAGTGAGCGGCCGGTCACATGGGGCCGCTCATTAGTGCAATGCAATATGCACTGCATCCCCCTGTCCATCAGCGTCAGGGGGAGCGGTGCATATTACATTGCACTATCAGCGCTCCCCACCAGTGGTATATACAGGCCCCCCCAGTGGTATATACAGGCCCCCCGTGTAAAAGAATAGCTTTCATACTTATCCTCCTCGCTGTCATCGCGGTCCTCCGGTCTCCTTCCTGCTTCTACCCGGCCGGCACAGCCGCAATGTCATCATTGCTTCTGCGCGGTCACATGACACCAGGTACAAGCAGGAAGAAGACCGAAGGGTGCGCGGTGACAGCGAGGAGGATAAGTATGAAAGCTATTCTTTTACAGGTGTGCGGCAGCAATGGGGGGCCTGTATATACCACTGGGGGGGGCGCCTGTATATACAACTGGGGGGAGCCTGTATATACCACTAGGGGGCCTGTATATACCACTAATGGGGGCCTGTATATACCACTGGGGGAGCCTGTATATACCACTGGGGGGGCCTGTATATACCACTGAAGGGGGCCTGTATATACCATACCACTGGGGGGCCTGTAAATACCACTGGGGGGGCACCTATATATAAAACTGGGGGGAGCCTGCATATAACACTGGGGGCCTGTATATTTGTAGGGATGCTGCACAAAAATGCATGCATTTTTCAAAAGCGCACAGACACATGCATTAACACATATGCGTTTTTGGACTTTGAAAAAAAAAATGTCCAAAATGTTCCCAAAAAACAGATTTAAGCCAAAAACGGATGGTATGTGTGACCCTGGCCTATCAGTCCTGTTCCATTCCTATGTCTTTTGGTGCAACAAGATTAGGTAGCCATTGAGTAAATTGTCTGGATTTGATTACTCCTTTCTTAGAGCCCTGGAGGAGGGACTCTGTCTGCTATTTAAACCTCTGGGTCTCTGATATTTATTTCCAGGAATTTTAGTTCTGTTACATGGCTTGAGCTATACAGTAGTCCTTACTTGTATTGTCTTCACGTTTTCTTATCTTGGCTTGAATTTTGGCCATTTTTTTTATGATTCTGTTCCTGATGTAACCTTTTGGCTTTGACCTTATTTAGAGATCTTTTCTGGTTGCTCTTCCAAGTGGTAGCCCTATTGTGGAAGCAATTCAGTGGACCACAATGTAAGACCAGATCCCTGTACATAAGTTAATGGGTAAAGATCGGGGTTCTTTTGGAATCTGCTAGAGAGACTTGTGTGAAGTCTGTGTAAGATATCTTTTTTGAGCATGTGGCCTCTGATAGATGTGATAGCAGCATGTGCACTCTTTGCTTTGCAGTGGAACTAAGCATTTATATAAATTCTTCTCAGGGGGTGTAAGCTTTCACCCCTACCTCACAGACACTGCCAATCACAGATCAACAGCATCTGAGACTGCTTGACCAGCTGCCAACCTGTTATTAGAAGCATCTGGGAGAGACAGGTGAAAACATGCATGCCCAGAGAAGACTGGAAAGAAAGGCCCTGTTGGACTGCAACCAGAGATTTCTCATAGTGTGCTCCGAAAGCAACTAATGTGAAAATCTCTGCAATGAACGCTGTGCAAAATGTAAAAAAGCAGCAAAACAGATGAACTCATGTTTTTTTCCAAAGTGTGTAACTCATTTTGGGACAAATGACAGGTTCAGCTTCTCTTTAAAGAGATCCTGTCAAGTCCCCTGTGCGTCTAGAACCATGAGTAGTTCTGGATGAATTTCTGTAATAACTGCCTAACAGGCCCAGCATGTACTTGTAAAAAGTATTTCTAAACTCCGTTTCTGAGATGCTTATTAGGGATTTCAAGGGGGTGTTAGTTCCCCCGACAAGTCGGCATATTTAGCACGTTATCATGCCTATGTTGGCATGATAATAAGCTTTACATGGCAGCATCGTCTACATCCCCACACAAAGCCAGTTGCGGTTTTCTATTCCTCACCATTGAATTTCTCTGATGCCAAGTGTATGTGTCCTGGCCTCAGAGAGGCTCACTGTGCATGATCAGACATCGTCTGTACTACTGTCAATGCGCACTAAGCCTCTCTAAGCCCAGGACATTTACGGTGCATTCACACACTGCATATTTGCTGCATATTTTTACGCGAGTGCTCTTGCAGTTTTTGTAGCCAAAACCTGGAGTAGCTGATTAAAACCAGGAGTGGGTGATTAAATACAGGAGTGGAGCATTAGTTTCTACTAGACTTTTCCTCTGATTGTTCCACTCCTGGTTTTGGCTACAAAAACTGCAACAGCACTCGTGTAAAAATATGCAACACATACGCAGTGTGTGAACGTACCCTTACACCTGGCTTCAGAGTAGCACACATGACCAGAAGTGCGTACAACTTCCAATCATGTGCAGTGAGCTGCTCTGAAGCTAGGGTTGCATACACTCGGTCTCAGAGAAACTCAATGGTGAGGAATACAAAGCTGTGACCGTCTTTGTATTGTGATGTAGATGCTGCTGCCATGTAACGCATGTTATCATGCCAACAGGGGCGTGATAACATACTACGGTAAGTGGGCTGATTTATCCGAGGAACTACAACTCCCTCGAAAACCCTAATAAGCATCTCATAAACAGACTTTAGAAATACTTTTTCTAAAGATCTGTTTATGTGTGCAAATACATGAAGGGACTGTTAGGCAGGGATTACAGAAATGCACCCAGAACAACTCGAAATCTGTGGATAGATGTCTTGCTTGAATAATACAGTATTTCTAGTGATGGTAAAAAGGGTTAGCCAGCTCTCTTTTCTACCAGATAAAGGCTTATTTGCATGTTTTTCCAATTGATCATTGGCAATACAACTTGGTACTGAGCTGGTCTTCTTAAGTAGAGGTAGTTCCCACAAATCTGGACGTAAAGGTACCTTGCTAATTCCTGCATTGCACTGAATGAGGGATAAGCATCACAAAACACATGTCTGTAGATGGGTATATCGCTTGCCTGCATGTTGCAAGGCTTGGTAAAGGGTCGTAAAGTGACTTAAAGGCTAGCTGGTAGCTACCTCCACTTGGTGGCACTAGCAAGATAGTTTTATTTCCTTTCTGAAGAACTAATTTGTTTGAATTTGCATCAAAACATGAATAATTTTACTTAGAAAAAAATCAGTAAAGTTAAAGCAATTAAAGCACAAAATTCAATAAACTAATATAATGAGGTTATGTCAAAACAAACAGGCTAATTATGAACTTTCCCTGTGCCCACACATATCATTATAGAATTGTTATAATTATTTGGTTGTTTTACATTTTATAACTTAATCCAATTAAAATTACCCACGCATTTGTATCATATCTTTACATATCTAGTATAGGAGTATTAGAACCTGTATCCTGAAAATACGCTAATATTGTACATATAGGTATCTCAGATATAAATTAAAGATCACTATTTAGAAATAACTAGATATTTTTGAAAAGGTAATGTTAGAAGGCACATTACCTTGGTTTCTATAGCATTTTAAGTGGAATAAACCTATCGTTTATGATCTTTGCTGCAATTCCTTCTCAAGTTACTACATAGAACTCATTTACTCATTCTCTTTCTGTTACCTGCATATTGTTATTCTTTTTGATTTTGAATTATCTACCTACATCATCAAACCCAAAAGACATTACAGTAGATTACCCGGACTCTCAGCCGACTTAAACTACCACTGCCACTATTACATGACTGTGCTCACATTGCCAACACAGAACAATAGTGACAGCATTGAAATCCAATTCTTTGCTTTTAATGTACCATAAAAAAATACAGAACCAGAGTCATTAGTACATGTATGGGTCCTTAGTAAAGCTATCAAAGTCCAGTGTTACTCACCCAGACAAGGATTAACAGATCGAAACGTTGCTGCATATGAATTTCATGGAACAACAAAAGGAAGATATTGGAGTTAGATGATGCCTTAATTCTTCTGTGGCAGATTAGGGGTCATATTCTCCTGGCGGATATTTATCTATATGTTAAAGATGTTTGGTGTTGTCTCACCTCTTTTTCATTACTACTCTTCCAACATCCTGCTTGTAACAGCTGAGAGAGAGAACATGAAGACGTCAGGGAATGCTGGATAAAGCTGATTTACATCAGCCATAGGGACTGTAATGTGTGTCTGCAAATACATATACTGTATATACCGAATATACATTGAGTGAAATAAGTAGTGGACATGTCACCAATTCTTTAAGTAAATATATTTCTAGAGGTGTTATTGACATGAATTTCTCATCAGGAATCGGTGACAGCCCATCCAATCCAAACAGCCAAAGAAATCAGACCATAGATGTCCATAAATTTGGTGATGTGTTATAATGATAAATTACACAGGGAAAAAGTATTGAACTGTTGGCAGTGGATTATTCACAATACTTTCCAAGCGTGTAACAAAAACAGATGGTTTATTCAGAAACAAAATAAAAAGCTTTGCAGTTCAGCAAGAAATTTTTTCTGTGTGTCTTTCCCTGTGCAGCATCTGCAGGCAGTTCTCTGAGGCTGCTTTCACACGTTTTGTCTGATCTGCAGAAAGCCGGAACATGCCGCACATGTCCACAAGTCCATAGGGAATGCTTGCAGCAAGTGTTTTGGCTCCCGGCAGATCAGGCAAAACTGCCTAATCTGCCGCAAATGCTGAGAACCGCTGATGTGAAAGTAGCCCTGCACAGACAGGAATCTGAAAACCGTCACATGCATTTCCTGTGTGGCCTTCTGGGAGTTTTTTTGTTCTAACTTTATTAACATCATACAAACCTAACAAATAAACACTTAATCCAATTAAAATTACCCACGCATTTGTATCATATCTTTACATATCTAGTATAGGAGTATTAGAAACTGTATCCTGAAAATACGCTAATTTTGTACATATAGGTATCTCAGATATAAATTAAAGATCTCTATTTGGACATAACTAGATATTTTTAAAAAGGTAATGTTAGAAGGCACATTATCTAGGTTTTCTCAGCATTTGCGGCAGATTAGGCAGTGTTAACTGATCTTCCGGGAGCCGAAACACTTGCTGTAAGACTGTGTTCGGCCTAAAGCATTCCCTATGGACTTGTGGACATGTGCGGCATGTTCCGGCTAGACAGGAATGGAGTTGATGTACTAAACATAGTCCAACATGAACACATGAAGAAAAATAGATGGAAAAAAGCCATGGAAAGTCATGACAACAGTTGAAATCTATAAGTAATTATAAAGCAATCCTGCTACTTAGTGAAAAATAATATCAGCTGGTTTAACAGGTAGCCTATAAAAAAGTGTCTCATTACCAAGGTGCCACACAAGAAACATCTCATGATGGTTAAAACCAGTGAGCTGTCTCAAGACCTTTTTCTAACCATATTGTTATAATACATACTGATGGCATTGGTTACAGAAGAATTTCAAAACTACTGAAGGTCCCAGTAATCTGGAAGTGAAAATAACATCAGGATAACAAGCAGGATTCAGCAAAGGCGCAGAGGAATAAAAGATGTACAGTAATTGCTAACATGAGATGGATAATGGAAAAGGCCAAAGAATATAACAAGGAGCTCTGTTTTTGCTTCATAAACTACAGCAAAGCCTTTGACAGTGTTGATCACTAGAAATTTTGAAATATCATGAAGGATAAGGGTGTGCCGAACCATCTGATCCACCTACAGTAATTAGGAACCGTTCCATCGACCAAGAGGCAACAGTCTGAACAAAACAAGGCAACACCACATGGATCAAAGTAGAGCAAGTCATTAGACAAGTCTTCATCCTGTCAGTATTTCTCTTCAATTTATATGCAAAACCTAAGGCTGGACTTGCCAAAAAAGAAGTTGAAATCAAAATTTCTCCACATACCACCAACAATCTTAAATATGTAGATGACACAACATCGATTGCAACAAACATAGATGGAATAAAGGATCCTGGAGGAACTATATATGCTTGCATAAGATCGATCTTCCCATAAAGCCTTCTTCCATTAAGTTGCCATTGCTCGCGATCGAGCTGAAGGCCACTAAATAATAATATTAATAATAAAACTATGTTCTTGTCATGAGCATCTATGCCTCTTTTAAGTCACCAAATCTTTTATTAGCCTTGGTAGCAGTTGCCAGGGACTGGTCAGTAAAGTTTAGTATTCTATCCACCCATATACCCAATTTCTTTCAGTGACAGTTTTACCTCATGGTTTTACTATTTAGCACATAATTATTAATTTCATTTCCTCTGCCTATATATACATGATCTTACATATATCTACATTAAACTTTAATTGCAACTTCTCAGCCCAAGCCTGCAGTTTACATAAATCCTTCTGAAATATTACATTATCCCCCTCTGTGTTGATTATCTTGAAAAATTAATATTATCTTCAAAATTGAAATTCTATTCTCTAAAACCTCCAAAAGATTCTTAACCCCTTCACCACCTGGCGATTTTTCGTTTTGGTCTTTCATTGTTTGCTCCCCTGCTTCCAGGAGCCACACCTTTTTTATTTTTCCAGCAATATAGACATATGACGGCGTGTTTTTGCAGGACGAGTTGTACTTTCCGTTGCAATAATTTATTTTATCTTACCATCCATGCCAAAAACAGAAACCAATTGCACTTACAATACATGAACCAATATCCCATTTATAAAAGTTTTTTGTTTATCATATAAAAAACTTTTTGCACTTCTTTATTCATCCAGGGTGCAGTTGGGCCCTAGGGGCGCCATTCATCTAGTGGTGCAGAAGCATTGTACTGTGCAGCCCAATGCTCAGGCAGCGGAGCGGTTGGGTAGCTTTCAGACACTCTGCATCATATGTATCATTGTGAATGGTGTTCTATGCAGGCCCATTGTATGCATGGCAGGTCGCCTCCCACACCTTGCTGGTTGAGGTGATTTTATTAGCCTGCACCTGGGCTTGCTTCACATAAGGGCTCTGACTGCATCCTGTAAGTGCAATTGGTTTCTGTTTTTGGCATGGATGGTAAGATTTTTTGATGCTGCTTATTTTCTAGTAGTTTTTGTACAATAATTTATTTTACCAAATAGTGTGTTGGAAAATGGGAAAACATTCCAAGTGCAGTGAAATTGCAAAAAAAAGGAGAATTTTGTGTACTCACCGTAAATTCCTTTTCTCTTAGCCTCTAATTGGGGGACACAGGACCGTGGGTGTTATGCTGCTGTCCACTAGGAGGCGACACTAAGTAGAATCTGCAAAAGAGTTAAAGTGGCTCCTCCTCTGCAGTATACACCCCTGGGGCAGACACTGCCTCACCAGTTTTGTGCTAAAGCAGTAGGAGCAAGTAACAGATTAACGATATAATAAGGCCTGTAAAAAAACAGGCACCTATAGAACAAGTAACAGAATATTAAAATAACCGGGCATGTAAAAAACAGGCACATATGTAATAGCTCAGAAGTAACCTGAGAGACCAGAAACTTGAAAAGCCAGTAAGAAGGCCCGAATGGGCAACAGGGTGGGTGCTGTGTTCCCCAATTAGAGGCTAAGAGAAAAGGAATTTACGGGGAGTACACAAAATTCTCCTTTTCTCCTTCGCCTCATTGGGGGACACAGGACCGTGGGACATCCCAAAGAAGTCCCTGGGCGGGAAAAGAATACATTAGAGACTCTTATACAAGCTGCACCCTACCGGTGAGCTGCTGTCACCAGGGAGACACATCAACTAGATCTGCATCTAATAAGGAAAGAAAATGAACACTGTGATGTTACACAACAGCGTAAGCGTACGAACACTGTGTTGTACCACAACAGTGTAAAAGCTGAACCAGGTGACAGCCTCGGCCACCTCCAGCGGAGAGGCCTGGGCCCAAAGGAGGTAGAATGCCACCAGTTGTACGAGTGCATGCACGACCTCATACCCGATGTAAACGGTAATATCTGCAACTGCTAAAGTTCCTGAATAGGAAGTCTGTTTGTGTAACCAGTTTGGCTGAGGATGTCGGCATGCGCTGTCAGCGGCCCACCGAGAGGATGAAGAACAATCTGTCAGAGTTTCTTCGAAGGACAAAAAGAACTTCTGGAAGCTGCCGTCCTAGCCTCATAGACACGTAGAGTTCAAGCGAATCTAACGTGTGCTGAGCCATGTTGATACGGTGCATCAGTGCTGAACGACTGAAGAGGAGCCGGAACGGTGTGGTCTTTGTTTGGATGGAATGACCCCGCCATCTTATGAAGAAAGATGGTACAGGTCGCATCCCAACCTATTTTGGCGACCACCGAAAAAAGGGGCGCTTCGAGGAGAACGCTAGGGTCAGAGACTCAACGGATAGAGGAAAAGTCCTCCTCTTTTTTTTTTTTTTTTTTTTTTTTTGGTAACACCACCTCTGGTAACAAAGGTGAAAGAAAAATGTCTGTGAAGGTCTGAAGGAAGAATCCTGCAGCACATAGTAGACCGGAATGAAGCCCCATGTTACCAGCAGTTGTTGTAAGGAAGGAGGGGACAATGCGTGAAAATGTCCCGGATGAAAGGTGCTAACCTGAGCCTACCGCCACGCAATGGAGGCGGAACCGAGAAGGTAGCATGGGGATGTGCCCTCTGAGGCACTCGAGAGAGAGAGGGAGAGAATCAATGTGAACGGAAACAGGTGTTTTACCCCCTGAGTCAAGGTTGTAGCGCCTGTTCGCGAAAGGAGAACTAGGTATCAGAGCTACACCCAGGTGTCAGGGCCACACTAAGAAGATTAGAGTTTCCGATTTTGTGAGAAAGGACCCTGGAAAGAGGGCCTGTACGGTCTGGAGGATGCTTGGGAAAACCAGTGGTGAGTGAAAATAGGCCGGCATACTAAGTGCGCCTGGACCAAACCGGGGTCCTCTAGAGGACTGTAACGCCATTGGACCTGAACCTTGCCAAGGTCATTTGGATGATTGCAAGGCCGTGAGATTAAATCCTCGCCTCAGACTAAGAAAGAGAGGCAGAGGGGTATCCGCTCTCATAAGTTGTGAATAGTGAGCCATAGCCCGGAACACAGGTACGTGCTGTGTATTAGTAACGGAGCTGAAGAAGAAGAACACTGGAGTGATCTGACTCGCTGTATACTGGGTCCTAATTTGGACATTACATGAGTGGTGCGGGTTACACCTGCGAGGCCCCAATAATGAGATACAAATCCCTAGGAGAATGATAGGCAGGGACGACCGCTGCCCCGAGCCGTGTGATAACAGGACGCCACTATCCCTCATATAGGTGTGCGTCAGTACGGCTTGTGAGAGGAAGGACAGGTGCGGTCACCAGTGAAGGAGAAAAGGTTCAAAACCTGAGTCAGACTGAATAACCTGACTGGAAAAAAAAGAACCTGTCCCGGGACTTGAGGAGAATCGTGTGGAGAGTCCAGAGGAATGGTTGGTCAAGAGGTAACCAACCCATATGCCCTAACTTCTCGGAGAGAGAAGTGATGGACTGAAGAGGGTCTGCGTCTGTGACGATGGCATCCGGATTGAAACTGGAGAAAATTTCTCGGTATGGAATAACTAGGTAAGATGAGTTAGGGAGTTCACTGTAGTGTGAAAACCACTGCGCAGTCCCAAAAGAAGGCGTCTTGATGAGTGTATCCTTGTTGAGCAACCAGGTTAACTGAGCTGGGAGGTCCACTGTAGTGTGCAAACGCATCTGCGCAGCTTCTAAGTGAAAGAGCCTTCATAAGGAAAACCTCTAGGTAAGGGAGGACAACTTGTTCTCGTGATTCAGAAAGGGATATGATCGCCAGTATCACATAGAGCCGCCGAAGGGCTAGGTAGAGAGAACAAACTATGGAGCACCCGGAAATATGTTGACAAATGTGTCGTCATTCATTAAGGCCAGGAACCTTTGTACTTCCATGGATGAAAGAAGTTCAGGGAGGTAGCATAACGTTTCCCTGTTTGGGGACTACAAGAGGACCTGATGACAATCAGTGAAGATATTCATCCGCTTCAGCTGCAACCTCAATGCCATGAGGAAACGGATGGGAGCCTGAGGATTACTAAGGAAAGGCATTGTTGCAACTCTGCATCCAGTTGTGGGAGCTGAGCAGGGACGTCGCTATGCATTAAGAATCGGGGCTGCAGCCCCGATTCTTATGCATAGAGCCCCGAATCTCGCGGGCTGTCAGGGCCAGGGCCACTTTCTCTTAAGTCCCGGCCGCTTTACAGCACAGCTTGGCAGGGGGCGGTAACAACATCACGGAGCTGTGCAGAGCGGCCGGCAGACACACGCTGAGAGGAGACTGGAGCAGCTCATTGAGGACTGAGGAGAGAGAGGTGAGTATTTATGTTGTTTTTTGTATTCTACACTGATGGGGAGACTATGGAGATGCAGTGCATGGGGAGATCATATGGCTGGTGTAGGGCATCAGAGACCAGAGTGGCAAGGGGCCCCGGAGCTAGGGAAAGTGGATGCCGAGACAAAGTCAGTGCTGAGTGGAGGAGGTGCAGGGACAATGTGCTGCAGATAAGTATGCTGACAGGGGCCCTCTTTGCTCAGCTGATAATGCTGCTGCTGCTGGTTGTCTGTATAGTCACTCACTGTGCTGAGGGGGGAGGGAGAGGCACTCAGTGTGGCCCCCACTGCTCTCTATGCTGCTGCTGCTGATCCATGGAGAGAGAGGGAGCAGGACATTAACCCTGTCATACCCTCGATAAGAGGGAGGGGGCTGTGCAGTGTGTCCCTGATCCAACCATATCACTGCACACAGGGACATCTGTGCCTCATCTCCTATCAGTCACTCACAGATTTCACTTTATAAGCACATCTGTGATTGGCTGCCAGCAGATGATAGTGTCCCCTGTGCCCTGGAGCTGCAGATTGCAGGAGCTGGAGCAGGAGCCATCTATGGCCCCTCTGACACCATAGAAAGACTCACAGCCTCTGGGGAAAACTGTGTAAGAATATTTTTATAAATAATTTCTCTAAAACTTAATTTCTGTATGCGCATGTTGGCAGTAGTAGTTGACTTACCCCGTGGGGGCTGTGGGGTACTCTGAGCCGGGCACCTCGATGTCATTCAAGTGTCTGGGGTGATGTCACAGTGGCGTGACCCGGTCTGTGGCCACCCGGATGGGCAGTCAATAAAAAGAGGGTTAAAAAATTAGGGAGTAGTTTGTCATGACGACACCCGTGGTATGCAGCTGTAGTGGCCGCTGCTGCAGGCCGGGACCTCTGGGGATGATTTAATAGCAGCTGGTATGGTGTCGCTCCCCACGGGTGGAGCAGATGCCCAGAGCATCCAGAGTAATGGAGTGTTAGGGTGCTGGGGAGCCAGCGGGGCTGATCGGGCTGCAGGGAAGGATCGGGACCAGTGGCGGAGCATGGGGGGGGGCAGCGGTCCGCGCCAGGCGGCACGTGTCTGGGGGCGGTAGCAGGGCTGTATTTAAACGGCAGGGGAGCGCAAGCTTTTTTTTTTCTTTACCTCCCTCCCCCAGACTCCATATGAAAACTGAAGTCTTTGTGGGGGAGGGAGGGTGTTGCCGCTGGTAGTGCATTGCCGCCCGGCCGCGGCGCCCGCATGTACTGTGCCCCCTCCTGGCCCCCCAGCGCTGAGAGCGATCACGCTGACAGGAAGCCGCTGGGAGCTCTGCTGCTTCCTGTCCCGTGATGGCTCCAAGTGCTGGTGCAGTGGAGGCGGCTGCGGTGCTGGCGGCTCCTCCACCCAGCTGGCCCCCCATGGACCCGAAGAGGTGAGGGAAACTGCAGGGGATAGGGGACAGGGGAGCAGAGGAGAAGAGGTCAGGGGGGCAGAAGGACAGAAACAGGGGGACAGAGAAGAGGACAGGGGGGCAGAAGGACAAAAACAGGGAGACAGAGGAGAAGACGAGCAGCTGCAGGGACAGAGGAGAGGAGGACGGGTGTTGCAGCAGGACAGTGGAGAGGAGGACAGTGGTGCAGGAGAACAGAGGAGCAGCAGGAGGGACAGAGGAGAGGAGGACGGGGGTGCAGGAAGGCAGAGGAGAGGAGGACGGGGTGCAGCAGGACAGTGGAGAGGAGGACAGTGGTGCAGGAGGACAGAGGAGCAGCAGGAGGGACAGAGGAGAGGAGGACGGGGGTGCAGGAAGGCAGAGGAGAGGAGGACGGGGTGCAGGGGGACAGAGGAGAGGGGAGCAGAGGAGAGGAGGACGGAGGTGCAGGAGGGACAGAGGAGAGGAGGACGGGTGCGCAAGAGGAGTGGGGCTGTGTGGTGATAATGGCAGCTGTACCAGGTGTCTCTGCCTACATGCGGCAGCCTCCACCTTCCTGTGTTGGCAGGGTGTGGCATGCTGGGAATTGTAGCTCTCCTGCCTGTTCTGGCATTACTGTATGGTTTCTGGGTAGTGTGTTGGGTGCTGGGTGTTGTAGTTCTTCTGGGTGGGCTCAATGTTCTCCCGCCTCCTGTCTGTGGTTATTGTGCCTCTTCTGGGATGTCCTCGGCTCCGTGCTGTGCATAGACAGTGTACCGTATATTGTCTGTGCACAGCACGGTGCTGGGGAGTTGGTGGTACAGTCTCCCGCCGCCTTAAAATCGGTCTGTTTCTCATCCAGGAGAGTCGGATGAGTGTCATCTGTTTTTTGGTCTGTTTGGCAACTGCTGTGCGAGTGTCCGACATTTTTCTCAGTTCACATCTGTGTGCAATCTGTTCTTTCCTCAGCAGCTATTAGTGTAGAATCATTTACATTTTACAGTTGTCTCAGCTACAGAATGAGAATGTATCAGTGAAAAAAACTGATGCCTCTCGGATGGTCCGTGTGCGGTCCGTGATTTTGTCGGACCCGTAGACTTGCATTGGTGAGTCTCGGTGTGAATCACATACTGTCACAGCATGTTGCAACTTTTTTCTCATCCTGAATCTGGATGAGAAAAAAGTGTCCAACACACGTCAGTGTGCTCTCAGAAATTGATTGCAATGCGAGAAAATCGCACATTGCACTCATCAGAGTTTCACACCAGTGTGTCCGTACCCTAATACTAAAATCCATATAGTAATCCTACTGGTATGGGGAGGATTTTTGGCTCAGTTAGTGCACACTCCATACTTCTTGTTATTAACCAATTAATGCTCTTTTATCCACCGCACTGCAGTGTCAAAAGAGGAAGACAGCGACACAGGCAGCAACATGGCGTCAGAGAGCCCCTGACCTCCAAATAGAAGATCCTCAGATCCTGGTATTGTGATATAATATTAAGAATAAAGTTTTTTGCATTTTTATTACACTATGAACTCCACAGTACAGCGGTGAAAATTGCTCTGGCCCCGGGTCCTCCTTGAGTCCTGCTTGTTGCCATATACTGGGGTTGTGCAGAGGTGGCGGTGCACAGTGACAACCCCAATAGGCGAGTGGCTATTTGGCCCAATACTTACCCCCCCAATTGCACCCCTTCTCTTTGTGTTTTAGTATAGTAGTTATATTCTTGTATATAGGGGCAGACAGTGTATACTATGTATACTTCCGGATTATCAACAACCAAAGGGGCGGCAAATTTTTCGGCCCTGGGCGCCACAAACAGTTGCTACGCCACTGATCGGGACATCTCCCAGGCAGGCTCCTGCTGCCTGCGCGGTGTTTCAGCCTACCGCTCCTCAAGTAGGAAAGGAACAGTCTCACACAATTCTGAGTTCACAACCCGGTTTACTTAAGTTTTCTCTGCATGTACTACAGGTCACAGTTCAAGTACATTGGCGGTGCGGGTAGTCTGCTCTCCTCCTTCCTGCACACGCCTCTGCGCACAGAGCCCCAATCCAGCAGTCACAGGCCTTGTCAGGCTACCGGCTGTTTCCCCTGACCCTAATACAGCTGCCTACTCGGCGGATGTGCTGGGAGTTGGCCACAGCTCCTCTGGACCTCGTGGCCACCGGTTCTGTAGTTGGAGCTTGGAGTCTACTTCCTATCTTTCAGGGTCGGGTCCCTGGTGCTCGCCCTGACCCTCCACTTCACTGCAGACTCGGGCGCACAGGCTCCTTCCGTCTCTCCACAGTCTTGTCCCGGGACGAGCCTCATCTTTGCTCAAGTCCTCCGGGTCCTTTCTCTCTGTCCTCCATTATAGAACATGTTCTTTAATGGCGTTTTTTGACAGCGAAATTCATGCACTTTAAAATCACGGTATTATCGCCAGAAAAGCGCTCATGTGAAAGAAGCCTTAGGATTACTTGGATGTTGGCCTAATACTGTTATATTTTGTGTATTTATTGAGTGCATGTTGGCAATCTCTATAATGTTTTAAAGCATTAAATCTGTTAATATTATATATGTAGAGTGTCACTGGTTATTAAAGTACATTTTACTTGGGTTTTATTTAAATTTATTCCGAAAAATGCAGCTCAGTGGGCCCGAGCCCCGGATGTTTTTTGACCCTAGCAACGCCCCTGGAGCTGAGGAAGATGATTATCCGAAGTTGCTTGTAAAACGGTCCCATATTGGAAACGGTACTGTGCACATGCTGCAACCCAATGTCCTGAAGAGACGGATGGGGAGACTAAGGAGTACCAAATAGTGGTGCCATCCATTGCAAACCAGACACCCAGCTGTGGGAGCTGGAGAGGATGAATATTTAGATCCGCGTGATAAGGAGTCTCATATTGAAGACGGCAATATAAAAGTGCTACAACCCAAGTGCCCTGAGGAAGGCTAATGGGGAGACTGAGGGCTACTAAATCATAGCGCCATGTACTGCAAACCAAGCTCCTACAGTGGGAACTGGGGAGGATGATTGTCGGGATCCGCGTACCAAGCTGTTCTGTATTGAAGAGGAACCAGGGGGGACGATTGTCCGGATCTGCAAGCCAAGCAGTCCTGTATTGGAGATCGGAACACTTAGGAACAGTCGCCATAAATGATGTTTCTCAAATCAGGAGGGGGAACGTGGAGGTAACACCCCGCGTTGCTGCCTGTTGGTTTTGGGAGATCGGTACACACAGGTACCGTCGCCCTCCATCTTTCAGTACTCGTTCCTCGTGTGGCTAGATTGCTTGTCTAGTGTCTTAATGGCGCTTGAAGCCACTACGGCTGCTCCCTCAGTTGTCATCTGCATTGTATGCTTATCTGACTGTCTGATGCGTCCTCGCGAAGACTCTATCCTGGAGAGGAGGGAAAGTATGAGATGATTGTCTGAATCAGCTTCTAAAACAGTTCTTAGTTGAGGATTGTAACGTTGAGAAACCGTCGTCATAATGATGTCCCTCGGAGCAGGAGGGGTTACGTGGAGGTAACACCCCGCGTTCCCGCCTGTTGTTGGTTTTGGGAAATCGGTACGCATAGGTACCGTCGCCCTTTATCTCCCGTGGGTGGTGAAGGTGGACTCCAGTTGGCACTGGGAGGAATTCGGTGTGAATGGGACATGTATATTTGAAGGACCGCCTGTATTGCGCGATGACTTGTTAAACTTTAGTGTGCCCTTCTTCTTTCTGTGAATGAGTCTGTGAGACATGGGACTGAAAAAGGAGGATCAGGTACAAATAGTGTTTTTTAACGGCCTGAGCAGGGTAACAACCCCCGCCAAATGTGCGACACGTCCAGCAGGGCGAGCGTGGAAAAAATCAGGGCCCTAGTCTATGTAGATTTGACGGGCAATGTCTAATCCAATCGGCTTTTCCTGCGTTCCTTGTCTTAATATGCAAATAGAGTCTGTGGAGTCTCGGTTAGGAGTCTCAAACACAGGACTCGCCAGATATCCCACTAGGGAAAAACCCAGCCAAGGGGTAGCTCCTGCGGAGAACACCAGAACCATCATGTTCAGTGGCCCTTTAGTTAATATCTAGCCTTATTTAGGAGCTTAGAGGTATGACAAGGGAATACCAAGACCAGGTATCTATCCACAGACAGCTGTCTTAACATTGCATTCCACTGCAGGCAACGATAGTAGAGATGCCTGAGGAGGTGTGCTGTCTGTTTCGTGGTTCCCCACGTTGTGATTCGGACCTGGTGTGAGTCGCGCATTGGGCGACCCTGTAGGACCAGAGGTCTTGTCCCTGTACTGTGATGTTGAATGGACCCAAACTGCCCAGTAGGGGGGGAGAAATGGTAATCTTGTACTGGTAGGAGTACAATTCTGGCAGTGAGGCTAGAACCTGCCAGGGGCAGAAAAGATCTTCATGTGCTGAATATCCTGCATTGAATCTCCCTTGTGAAGTACAGGGGAAGGAAGGGGATGAGTCTAAATGAGAAGGCTTGATATCCCTATACATCCTATACATGACGTTTCCCTGAGACCTGTGGCCCTTGGAGGAGGTGTCCGAGCACCCAGCTAGAATCGCCAGGCTGGCACTGTCCTTGGGGCCATTAGGGGCTACTGATATTGAGCCACAGCTGCCCCCTAAGCTACATCTGCAGCTATGACAGGCTACTATAGACATGGCAAGCAGGGCTGTGCAAGCGGAAAAAGCACTTACCCTGCTCGCCACAAGACGTGCTCCACCGGGGGTCGGGTATGCAGCGGCGGCAGCTCGCCACAAGCTGTTGCCCTTCCAAGGTCCGGTATGCAGCGGCGCCCATGATGTATTCAGGGAGGAAGTGGCGACCGCTGACATGGAGGGAAGGGGCGGGCCAGAGATAGGGCTCGCTGGGACCTCTCGCGATGCGCGAGAAGAGAAGGCCATTCCGCCCCCCTTTGACGCGGCCTGGGCGGGCTCCGCCTCTGTTTCGCGTCACGTAAGGGGCGGAGGGAGGCGGGGACCATCGTGGCTAGGCCGAAGCTGGGGCCTGGATTAAGAAGGCGGCCCCAGAAAAGAAGGGGGACCGGCGCGGGGAGAGTCCCCGGGCGCAGAGAACTGTCAGTGTCCGGGTCCTGTCGGTCTGGAGACCGGAGGCATGCGGCCGCTAAATGGCAATGCAGTGTCCGGGTCCTTGGAAGTGGAAGGGAGGGAAATCAGACTACCTGTCGTTGGCTCCTCTACCCGGAGTCCCCGTAAGGGGATAATGGGGAGGGCAAGAGTCCGTCTTGCGTCTCTACCCGGAGAGGAGTGACTGGCCTGCATGCTTGTATAATGGGATCCTGGAGACAGAGACTAGACCTCCGTCCCTCCACCCAGGGCTCAGCTGCGAGGCCTGGGGAGGGTAGGATTCTGTCTGAACCTCAGCCTGGGTTCTAAGATGAAGCTGGGAAAAAATTAGGTTTCTTAAACTCAGAGCCCATGTGGGGAGCTGAGAAGAACTCTTCTTTTTCTTCGGAGTTGTAGAAAAAAAGAAGGAAAAAAAGAAAAAACTCTAAAAAATCTATCTAAAAAAGGAAAACAATAAAAGAGGTCTGCCTCCTGAGCGACACTAAGCAAAACTGGTGAGGCAGTGTCTGCCCCAGGGGTGTATACTGCAGAGGAGGAGCCACTTTAACTCTTTTGCAGATTCTACTTAGTGTCGCCTCCTAGTGGACAGCAGCATAACACCCACGGTCCTCTGTCCCCCAATGAGGCGAAGGAGAAAGTGCAATACACATTTGTTTTTTGTTTTTTTTTATTTGCCATGATCACTATATGGTAAACCAGACAGGACAGTGTGATGCCTCAGGTCGGTACGAGTTTGTAGATACCAAACATGTATATTTTTACTGTTATCTAAGTGGTGAAAGAAAATTCAGAAGTTTAAAAAAAAAAAAAAGAAGAATCACACTTTTTGTGCCATGTTCTGAGACCTGTATCGTTCTTATTTTTCGGGATCTGGAGCTGGATGATGACTTATTTTTTTGCGGCTTGAGCTGATGTTTCTAATGATACCAGTTTTGGGTAGATGCGCTGATTTGATGGCCCATTATTGCATTTTATAACAATGTTGCGGCAACCAAAAAACATAATTTGGGCGTTTAGACCTTTTTTCCGTGATGCAGTTTTTGGCTCCCATTAATTGATTTTATATATTGATAGAGCGGCATTTCGGAACACGGCGATACCAAATAAGTGTTTTATATATATATACTAGCTGTGAGCCCGATTCTAAAGAATTGGGAGTCTAGAATCTGTATATAATTTTTTTAAGAGTTTTAAATAATAGACTTAAACACCAGATATATGGCTAAGTAGGCGATGTAGGCAGAACTGTGAGGGTAGCAATATAGTGGAGGTGTAGAAAGAGTTAATGTCCGACTAACAGGACTATAACAGAGTAGGAACTTATAATGATATCAAAAATGTTATTGAAGGAGTTAATGTCCCACAGGCACTCCCACAACAGAGTCAGCGCTGTAAATTATATCCAAAATGGTGTTTAAGGGGTTAATGTACCAGAGGCAGTAGTTATAAACACTACCAAATATGCAGTTAATGCTGAACTGGTATATAATGGGTTAATTTTGCAGTGTCATTACAACTATACACTGTGTAATAGAAATAACAACAATAATGGAATCAATAGGAAGTGATCCAATTCTATAGTGGCCGCGCTCCCCGTGGTAATGATTTTAAGAACTTCTTGTCCACAAAAAATTTTATTCCTCAAAACATGCGAGAATATAAAAAACGGATACAACGCGTTTCGGCGGAGACAACCGCCTTCCTCAGGTATCTAAATAAAAATACATCTGACACTTTGCTTTATAGGTAAAAGGTAATTACAGCTTGCTAGGTAATGACATGAGGGTGTGGGTATAACCACACCTGTCCAATCAGTCTCATTGTCCGCTTCAGCTATAGTGCTTCATTACATAGTAAAAACAAACACCCACAAACAGCAATCACTACGCTAAAAAAACACTAAGAACATTTATCAATAAAATTACTAGTCACAAAAATCTTAAATTACATAAAAGTTAACAAAAAACAAGAAAAAAAACTTAAAATTGCAATGTTTTTAAAAAGTGCCTTTTTTTTTTTTTTTTTTTTTTTTTTCTCTCCTCTTTCCTTCTTTGTTCTGTTTTTTGTTTTACAAGGGATCATATTCATATACTGAATACTAAATACTAAATTCTTTCCACAATATCATTGAGACCATTGGGATGCAATGTTTGAAGGCGGTAAATCCAATATGTCTCTTTGCGATTAAGCAGAGAATTTCTATTGATTGTTTCCACAGGTATTTGTTCTAGAGGTGTCACCATTATATTAAAATTCTTATTGTGCTTAAGTAATAAATGTCTCGACAGGCTATGTTTTAAAAACCCATTTTTTGCTCTATTTCTGTGCCCATTCATGCGAGCACGTAAAGTCTGCGTTGTACGCCCCACGTACTGTAACCCACAGCTACAATCAATAACGTAAACAATATAATCGCTATCGCATCTCAGATTCTGTTTTATTTCAATTAATTCACCTGTACTTTTGCTCGCAATCTGTTTCGCACCATGGTTCAGAATCCCACATGTATGACATTTCCTGGAACTGCATCTAAAAACTCCAATCTCATGATCTTTACTTTTTCCATTTTTTGCAGATCTTTTTTTATTGTCTCTTAACCTACTTGGGGCTATTTGACTTTTTATCGTTTTCCCTCTTCTAAATGTTATACCTGGTTCCTCAGGCAGACATTTTCCCAAAATCGGATCACGTTTTAAAATATACCAGTACTTTTTCAGAATCATGCGTATCGTTTTATTCCCCCTGTTATAAGTTGTGATAAAATTAAATTTCCACCTGCCTCCTTCTCTATCCTTTGTTTTTTTACAAATCACCTCATTTCCTTCCCCATTCTTTTTACTCAAACAATCCTCCTGCTTTTTTGCCCTGTTTTTTTCATATGCAGCATGAACCAATTTTTTTGGATATTTCTTTTCCTCAAATCTTTTCTTTAAAATATCAGCCTGGGTTTCATAGTCTTTCTGTTCAGTACAATTTTTCCTGATGCGAAAAAAACTGACTGAATGGAATGTTTTCTTTCCACTTTTTGTAATGGGCACTTCTAAAATCCAAAAATCCGTTGGAATCAACTTTTTTAAAATGCGTTTTTGTGATGATACATGTCCCCTTGTGGCTAATTTCTAGATCTAAATACACAATTTTTTCGTTACTTATTTCTGAGGTAAATGAAATGCCCCAATCATTTTTATTCAACGTATTTATCATTTCCATTGCTTCTTCTTTTGTACCATTCCAAATAATTATCAGATCGTCTATGAAACGCCTATAAAAAACTATTTTCTTTTCAATTTCCAGCTTCCGTAAAATTGATGAGGACTCGAATCGCCCCATAAAAAGATTTGCGAAACTTGGGGCGACCCGAGTCCCCATCGCGGTCCCGAGCAGCTGCAAGTATAATGAACCTTCAAAACTGAAAACATTATGCCTCAAAATAAATCCCAAACCGTTCAACAGAAAATTCTTTTGTTTTGTTGCAAGACCAATCTCTGTGAGATAATAATCCACCGCATTTATCCCTAAATCATGATCTATGTTGGAATATAATGCGTTGACATCCATGGTGATAAAATAAAAATGTTTTTGCCATTCTATATTTTTGAGATCGATAATTAATTGTGTGGAATCTTTTAGATATGACGATAAAGATTTAACTGGGTCCTGTAAAAAAAGGTCTATATAGTGAGATAAATTTGTAGTCAGGGAGCCAATTCCAGATATTATTGGTCTCCCTGGGGGGTTAACAGGATCTTTATGCATTTTTGGCAGATGGTAAAACAGTGCCATTGTTGGTGTAGGAATCATCAGAAAATTTTTTTCCTTTTTATTTAAAATATTTTCCATAAAAGCTTCATTGATAAGGGTCCTATATTCTTTAATATATATTTGTGTTGGATCATCTTGTAATCTCAAATAATATTTAGCATCTGACAGGATCTTTTGCGCTTCTTCTATATAATCGTTTCTATTTTGGATCACCACCCCTCCCCCTTTATCTGCTTGGCGGATCACAATGCTTGTATTGTTTTTTAAAGACTCCAAAGCCTCTTTCTCCTGCTTACAAATATTATTCAATCTTCTTCCTTTTTTAAAACCATGTATGCTTTTACAATTTTTTTGTTTTACCTTTCATTAATTTATCACCATTATTTTGCTTATTTACTTCCAGAAGTCTGAATTCCTCCTGCACCAATGCAAAAAACGTCTCTATATTATGTCCTCTATTTTGTATGGGATAAAGCCCAGATTTTGGCTGTACCTCTTTATGTACATAATTATTAATGATTTTAATAGATTCCATATCACTCATAGGCTTAATGTTATCAGTATTTGGTATCTTTTTTTCTTCCAACAAAAAATGTCGTTTGAGGGTTAATTTTCGTGTGAAAGCATTCAGATCTAGGAACAGATCAAATGGATTTGTGTCCTGTGTTGGGCAAAAATTTAAACCTTTACTGAGAATCTCTATTTCTGATTCAGATAGAATATATGAGGATAGATTAAATATCTTCACTGTTGGTATAGATATGCCTTCAGATTCTCCATGTTCAATTTTTTTATTTTTATTACTTTTATTCCTTCCATTTTTCCTTTTCCTTATTGTGTGCCCTCTCCCTCTTGATCCCCTTGCCCTATTTTTCTCTTTTTTGCTCTTTGATTTACTAGTGGTGCAAAATATTTTGTTATGTGATTCTTTTGCACTGGGCTCAGGTTCTGAGCTAATTGGGAGCAGCTGATTAAAGGGGGTAGAATAACTATATCCGATGTGCTGGGTCTCGTTGGACCTATTTCTAAAAAAGAAATATTAGATATTACTGATGATGGTGATGGCGAAGGAGCCTGTAGCACTGTGGTGAATATTAATGATGGTTCTGTCTCCTCATGTATTGTTAGTTCAAGTGTATTTAGATCTGTTTCAGTTTGATTTTGCTTCTCTGCAGATTCTGATATCTCCACAGAGAAAAAATCTGGACCTTGTAATGGTTGTAACGGAATGTTTTTTTTAATGATAATATTTGGTTCTAAAGGGGGGCGATTCTCTATCAATACATTGGCTTTCTTTTTTTGTATTTTCTTGCTTATTGTCTGATCTTGCGGGGTGGAAGTATTAGGCAATATTTTGTTTTTTAATTTTGGTATAACTTTTTCCTTATTACTGCCTTTTTTTGTAATGGATTTATCTGCCAATTCTATGTTTTTTGGGGGTTTGGAAATGGTGTTTAATTTTGCAGATTTTTCCATTATTATCTGCTCCTTGTTCTTATTTTTTCCTTTCTCATTTTCCCCATTCAGTCTCTCTGGTGGTTTTTCTAATGGCTCATTTTCTTGTGGTTTGGTTTTAAATGTATCCCTTCTGAATTTTTTTATTTTTATATCTACCAAATCATTTTCGTAAGTTTTTAATCTCCTCGTAATATCACTATCAATAATATTAAAAAAATCAAACGATTTATATTCTTCAAGTTCTGTTAGCTGCTCCTCACAGAGTTGCGCCGCTACTCTCGCTAGTCCATGGCGCTTCTCAATCAAAAGCCGCATCAAACTATATGAACAGTCATCTAACAGATTATTCCATTTATCAGAGAATATCTCATCATCTGGAAAAGTGCTATTAAAATGTATTTTCAAGCCATTTGGCACAATGCCCTGATCAGTACAAATTTGCAAAAAATCAGCATCTATTTGATGTCTTATTTCTAATTTCATATGTTTTTCAAACTCAAAAATAAACCTGTTATAGTCTTTTTTACTTCAAGGTCTATTATGGGCTCCAAGGATCTGTTTGCTCTCCCTGGACCCGCTGCATTCTTAATGGACGCTAAAAGTTCCTTTCTCCTTACTGTCCTGTTAGTATAATATTCCATCTTAAGAAAGGCCGCTCGCTCCTTCACCGTTCCTTGGTGTTGGTTGCTTGTTTTTCAGCTGATGAGGAGGAATCCTCTCAGTCACAATATGAAGTAAGGTGATTCCCTGTAGGGTATATATAAAAAACAAACATGCGGCGCCAATCTCAGCGCGTTAGTAGGTTAAGAGACAATAAAAAAAGATCTGCAAAAAATGGAAAAAGTAAAGATCATGAGATTGGAGTTTTTAGATGCAGTTCCAGGAAATGTCATACATGTGGGATTCTGAACCATGGTGCGAAACAGATTGCGAGCAAAAGTACAGGTGAATTAATTGAAATAAAACAGAATCTGAGATGCGATAGCGATTATATTGTTTACGTTATTGATTGTAGCTGTGGGTTACAGTACGTGGGGCGTACAACGCAGACTTTACGTGCTCGCATGAATGGGCACAGAAATAGAGCAAAAAATGGGTTTTTAAAACATAGCCTGTCGAGACATTTATTACTTAAGCACAATAAGAATTTTAATATAATGGTGACACCTCTAGAACAAATACCTGTGGAAACAATCAATAGAAATTCTCTGCTTAATCGCAAAGAGACATATTGGATTTACCGCCTTCAAACATTGCATCCCAATGGTCTCAATGATATTGTGGAAAGAATTTAGTATTTAGTATTCAGTATATGAATATGATCCCTTTTAAAACAAAAAACAGAACAAAGAAGGAAAGAGGAGAGAAAAAAAAAAAAAAAAAAAAAAAAAAAAAAAAAAAAAAAAAAAAAAAAAGGCACTTTTTAAAAACATTGCAATTTTAAGTTTTTTTTCTTGTTTTTTGTTAACTTTTATGTAATTTAAGATTTTTGTGACTAGTAATTTTATTGATAAATGTTCTTAGTGTTTTTTTAGCGTAGTGATTGCTGTTTGTGGGTGTTTGTTTTTACTATGTAATGAAGCACTATAGCTGAAGCGGACAATGAGACTGATTGGACAGGTGTGGTTATACCCACACCCTCATGTCATTACCTAGCAAGCTGTAATTACCTTTTACCTATAAAGCAAAGTGTCAGATGTATTTTTATTTAGATACCTGAGGAAGGCGGTTGTCTCCGCCGAAACGCGTTGTATCCGTTTTTTATATTCTCGCATGTTTTGAGGAATAAAATTTTTTGTGGACAAGAAGTTCTTAAAATCATTACCACGGGGAGCGCGGCCACTATAGAATTGGATCACTTCCTATTGAACCTTTATGCCTGTGGGAATCCGTGGCAGGACCCGATACAGGATCAATTCAAGGCGAGCAGCAGACCCGGATAAACATCCAAAGCGTGAGGAGGCTTTGGAAAAACCATATGCTTGAAGTTTTATGACAAGAGGTGAGTGCATAAAACTTCATTAAAAGGGCACCAGAGAGTTACATTGGTAACGCGCTGAGATTGGCGCCGCATGTTTGTTTTTTATAATATACCCTACAGGGAATCACCTTACTTCAAACAATAATGGAATATAAGGGGTTAATGTTCCTACTGGCAGTAGTAATAGAGACTACAAAGTATGGAGTTAAGGCAGAAATGGTATATAAGGGGTTAACTTTGCAGTGGCAGTACAACTACACACTGTGTTATAGAAATTACAGATAAAACGGAATGTAAGGGGTTAATGTTGCTACTGTCATGAGTACAATGAGAGAAGCGCCTCACTGGCCATTGAGATACATGGAGGACTTTGAGTTTGACTTTGAGTAAATTTGAAACTCAAAGTCCTCCATTATATCTCAATGGGAAGTGAGGTGCTATTCTCATTGGTCGCTGTGTGCTGGCGCCGACCAATGAGAATAGCGCCTCACTTACAGCGGTAAATTTGAAACTCAAAGTCCTCCATTATATCTCAATGGGAAGTGAGGCGGTATTCTCATTGGTCGCTGTGTGCTCTTTCCCTCGCTTTCATTCCTTCTCTATATATTTTTTTTTTTTTTTTTTTTTACCTTCTGTTATCAGCTCTTTTTCCTTTCTTTCTCTTTTCCTCCCCTCCCCCTCTTCTTCCCCACTTAATTTTCCCTTTAACTCTTTTAGAACCTGCAGGTATGTGATTGGTTAGAAATAATTGATGTATATTTGTCACACATGCGAGAGGGGGCTGTTTTTTGCTTTTAAATTGTATATATTCTTTTTGTCTGTATTGCCATTGTACTGACGATTAAGTGGGCTAGACCCACGAAACGCATCCAGGAGCTCCTCTGGAGCATGTGTGATTTTTAAAAATTTTTGAAAATAAAGAGGAATTTTGTGGCACCGGATTCTACACCTTTTCTATTGCTACTGGTGGTTGCCAAGCCACTTTCCGGTTTGCCTGGGAGTCCTGGGAATATTAGGTGGTTGGAGCTAGTCCTTTTTTTGATTTGCAAACCCTTGGTGGAAGCTCCCACCTTTTCCCGCATCTGGATATAATTCCTTTATTAGGTTAGCGAAGTCTGACCATGGACTCCACGAAAGATTATTTATCTATCTGTCGGAACCTGCGAGCAAAGAAACTGGAAGCTATTTTCTCCGGGGAAGACGTTTTGTGTAGCGACACTCCTGACATTAATAAGGCTTTCCATGCCTTGGAAAAAGTCTTAATTCAACACCTGAAAGTATGGTGGGACCATGCATCTTTGGAGAAATATCTATCCAAAAAGATGATCCCTAGAGGTCTCCGTATCAAGAAAATGGCCACCACCACTTTCAGCGAGGAATTTACTTGTAAGTGGAATAATATCCTCACAGAATGTTCACTGAGATTGATTACCTTGATTATTTCTGAGGAGGAGGCGAAATTGGAATCCTTAGAAGTATCGGTACAAACCTTACAAGATGAAGCAGATAAATTTATATCATTGGACACATATGAGGTCTTATATAATAAGATGCATAAGAAAATAGATGAACTAGAAAAGACCATTATTGAAATGAAGAAATCAAAGTTCAAACGGGATCTGAATGACTATGAGAATGATACGGTTTATGCTTGGAAGCAGTTTACACCTAAAAAACCACGTTCACCGCATTCGCCGTACACCCCGGGACCTCCAAAAACACCCAAGACTCCAGCCCCTAAACCTATTCTGAGGAATCCTCCACAGCAATCAGGTAAGAGGAATGTGAGCTTCTCCTCCCCCGTTTCATCTGGGAGCTCTGAGGGCTCTTTGGACATGGGCCAGGATCATAGCCCGGAGGAAATCCATGCGGGCTATAATACCAGATATGCTTCAGCTCCAAAAAACGGGGGAAAAAGAAAAGGAGGCGGTCAAGGAGAAAATCGGGGGTACAGGAAGAAACAGAAAAAGTAAGTGACATTAACAATTTTGCGGTGATGAATTTATCTGCCAATATATTATCAGAGCCGCAGATATGTCTTTTGGAAAAAGGACTGAACTTTGTACCAAATAAGGACGCTGATTTCTTTCAGACCCTTAAGGATGTTAATCATTTCACCAGAAATTTGACAGTGAGAAGACATTTCTTGGACACTAGTGTGAACAGTGATGTAAATTTGTCTGCGACTGGTGAGATTGCAAATAGTAATAATGTGGTGGATTGTTTTCCTTTACAATTGAATCTGAGGGAAATTCTGTCAACAAGGGAATTATATCATTTGAATAAGAATGTGGAGGTTGAGGATTGTAGAAGGGTTAAAAATAAAATTGAGGCATCTAAATTTACAGTGTCTAACCCCATGTACTATCCTATCGCATCACGAGCGTCTGCCATGGAGATTTTCCAGGTCACTATGGAAAGAGACCTTAACAGTCTCCTGGAGAATAAAACTTCTATAAGGAGCAATTTATCTAGGGATGAACAACAAGCCCTTTTCTCCATCAAATCTAATGACAATATTGTAGTGAGGCCATCTGATAAGGGGGGTACGGTGGTAGTAATGGATTCTGGCTTATATAAAAAACAGATAGAAGAAATCCTTTTTGACAAAACCACCTACCGGCCCCTTTTGTCAGATCCTACTAAGGATTTATCAATGGATTTGGATAGATTGTTGGGGGAGGGGGTGGCACTTGGTGCAATAGATCAGAAAACTAGGGATTTCTTATATGTGGACAAACCAGTTGTTCCAGTCTTCCATGCCCTCCCCAAGACCCACAAGGCTGTGTTCCCCCCACCTTTGAGGCCGATCGTGGCAGGGATTGGATCCCTTCATGAGAGACTTTCGGGGTGGGTGGACTCAAAATTGAGGGTCTTGGTGGAGGGCACTCCAGGCTTAATAAAGGATACCAAACACTTGATGCAGGCTGTAGATGGAATGACATGGCAGGAGGATTTTAACTGGTTAACTTGCGATGTAGTGCAGCTGTACTCTACTATCCCCCATGGAAAAGCTATATGGGTATTACAAGAAACCCTGAAAGAGACGGATGTATTTACTGACAATCAAAAGGAGTTCCTTCTCATGTCTGTAGAATTTCTCCTGAGAAGTAACTATTTTACGTTTAATGAAAGCTTTTATCTACAGCTGTGTGGTTGCCCTATGGGCTCAAAATTTTCCCCTTCACTAGCAATATTATATATGCGGAAATGGGAGGAGAGCTTTATCTATTCTGAGGACTGTCCCTTTAAGGATTGCATACGATGGTGTGGAAGGTACCTGGACGACCTGATCTTTATTTGGGGGGTTCCGTCCTGGATATCTCCCTCACCATCGCCCGCCCAAATGTTGGAATATTTTCATACAAATGATTTCAATCTACGATTTACAATGGAGGTACATGGAACTGAAACTCTGTTCCTGGATGTGTATTTAGTGGGTAATGTAAGAACAGGAAAAATTACATCTAGATTGTATCGCAAACCCATTAGTGGGAACTCGGTCCTTAGAGCAGAAAGTAACCACCCTAAGCATGTGATTAAGAATCTGCCGGTAGGGGAATTAATAAGAGCAAGACGCAACTGCACCACACATGTGGATTTCATGAATGAAGCTGATGTTATGACTAAAAGGTTACGATCAAAAGGATACAAAAAATGGATGTTAGATAGAGCAGTGAATATTGCCGAATCAAGGAGTAGGGAATCCCTCCTGGCACAGAAAGAACGAGAAGCCCCTCCGGGACCAATAATACCGACCTTCTCAACACCCTTTAGCAACCAGTACTACGACATCAAACGCATCTTTTTAAAGAATCTCCCCATATTATATCAGGATAGTAAATTATCAGCTATTTTAGATTCAGGATGTAGGGTGGTCCCTAGGAAAGGGAAAGATTTGGGGAATCACTTGTCTCCTAGTATTTATCTGGAAAAAAGAACCCAAAGGAAGACTTGGTTGAACTATAGGGGTATGTTTAAATGTGGTGAAAATAGGTGCACCATGTGTAAATACGTGGATATGGGTGAAACCTTTTGCAATAATCGAACTGGGAAGCAATATAGAATATCTACCTATATCAATTGTAACACGTCCCACGTAGTATACATGGCTACGTGTAGTAGCTGTAACAAATATTACATAGGTTGCACTATCAGATCCCTTAAGGTAAGGATGTCGGAGCACATTACAGGGGCAAATCCCAATTCAAAGGCCAATAGAACGGGCTTGTCAGGTTTATCGCGCCATTTTTAGGGATTTCCATGCAGGGGACCTTAAAACTTTGAAGATCAGAGGCATAGAGAGGATACCCCGTCCATATAGGGGGGGTAATTGGGAGAAAGCACTACATAACCAGGAAAAATTATGGATCCTGCGGCTTGATGCACGGATTCCACAGGGTCTGAACTATAGATCAGATTTGTTATACTTTTATTGATCCTGCACCCTATGTCTCTTTTATGGTATGTGCTCCTTTGTACAATACATATTGAGTGCACTTGCAATACGATGGCTATACATAATGTATGAATAATCCATTGGGAAAGGAGGTATATGTTTATGTATTCTGTGAATGAAATCTTAGTGGGATCCCCCTACTGTTATATGGTTGGAGGATTATACCTTTTCTCTTGGAATATACTATTTCTAAAATGTAATAGCCTTGTAGTTGGTGACTTACAATAAGAAAGAAAGATCTTTGTTGTGGTTATCTTTAGATTTCTACACCTGTAATGTTTACCATGTATTTGCATTGCTAATATATCAGTTCTTTGCTCTGTTCTTCTCCCCCCCCCCCCCCTCTCCCCCCCTCTTTTTTTTTTTTTTTTTTTTTTTTTTTTTTTCTTCTCTCTCTTTTACTTTCTGTTATCAGCTCTTTCCCTCTCTTTCCCTCCCCTTTATTCCTTCTCTATTTTTTTTTTTTTTTTTTTTTCTCTCTTTTACTTTGTTATCAGCTCTTTCCCTCTCTTTCCCTCCCCTTTATTCCTTCTCTATATATTTATATTTTTTTTTTTTTTTTTCTCTTTTACTTTCTGTTATCAGCTCTTTTCCTCTTTCCCTCGCTTTCATTCCTTCTCTATATATTTTTTTTTTTTTTTCCCCTCTCTTTTACTTTCTGTTATCAGCTCTTTTCCTCTTTCCCTCGCTTTCATTCCTTCTCTATATATTTTTTTTTTTTTTTTTTCTCTTTTACTTTCTGTTATCAGCTCTTTTTCCTTTCTTTCTCTTTTCCTCCCCTCCCCCTCTTCTTCCCCACTTAATTTTCCCTTTAACTCTTTTAGAACCTGCAGGTATGTGATTGGTTAGAAATAATTGATGTATATTTGTCACACATGCGAGAGGGGGCTGTTTTTTGCTTTTAAATTGTATATATTCTTTTTGTCTGTATTGCCATTGTACTGACGATTAAGTGGGCTAGACCCACGAAACGCGTCCAGGAGCTCCTCTGGAGCGTGTGTGATTTTTAAAAATTTTTGAAAATAAAGAGGAATTTTGTGGCACCGGATTCTACACCTTTTCTAGTACAACTACACACTGTGTTATAGAAATTACAGATAAAACGGAATGTAAGGGGTTAATGTTGCTACTGTCATGAGTACAATGAGAGAAGCGCCTCACTGGCCATTGAGATACATGGAGGACTTTGAGTTTGACTTTGAGTAAATTTGAAACTCAAAGTCCTCCATTATATCTCAATGGGAAGTGAGGCGCTATTCTCATTGGTCGCTGTGTGCTGGCGCCGACCAATGAGAATAGCGCCTCACTTACAGCGGTAAATTTGAAACTCAAAGTCCTCCATTATATCTCAATGGGAAGTGAGGCGGTATTCTCATTGGTCGCTGTGTGCTGGCGCCGACCAATGAGAATAGCGCCTCACTTACAGCGGTAAATTTGAAACTCAAAGTCCTCCATTATATCTGAATGGGAAGTGAGGCGCTATTCTCATTGGTCGCTGTGTGCTGGCGCCGACCAATGAGAATAGTGCTTCACTTACAGCGGTAAATGTGAAACTCGAAGTCCTCCATTATTCTCAATGGGAAGTGAGGCGCTATTCTCATTGGTCGCTGTGTGCTGGCGCTGACCAATGAGAATATCGCCTCACTTACAGCGCTAAATTTGAAACTCAAAGTCCTCCATTATATCTCAATGGGAAGTGAGGCCTTATTCTCATTGGTCGCGTGGGCGGCGCGCAGCCACGAACAAAGCCACGAACAAAGCGGCGGAAGTGGCGCCGTGTGCGACGGAAGTCGCTACGGCATTTATATAATAATATATATATATATATATATATATATATATATATACTGTATATATAATGTACTTTTATTTTGAATGGGGGAAAAGGGGGTGATTTCAATTTTTTTTTTTTTTTTTCATATTTTAAAAAACTTTTTATTTGCAATTCATTCTTTATTTAACAGTGCCCCATAGTGCGCCACAGTGCTGCAGGGTCCGATTGCTTGTGCCATGTCCCAATGACCTGCAGCACATTGGGATATAGTATTTGTTTTCACTTTCAGTGGTTGGCAGTGCCTGCCAACCACTGACGGGAAGCAGTCCCTGATAGCTTCTGGGTTGACACCACAGAACTTGGGGCTATGACGTGAGCACTGGAGATCCCGCGATTTTATTGCAGGATCTCCGGTGCAGTCTGGAACAGTGCAATCCCCGCTGCGGTGGTTTTGGATCCAAGGGGTTAACCGGATGAGATCAGCTGAGATGTCGGGTGTTTGATGTGAGCGCCTCACCGGAGCTCACATCAAACACCAGGACCCGACCCATGACGTTGTATTACGTCAAGGGTCAGGAAGGGGTTAATAAATATGTTAAAAAGTTAAAAAGAAGGCCCAATACTCACCCTTGCAGTACCCAACTGATATCTCTGACCCATTCTGAGTATGTTCCATCAATTGCCACTCTTTGTTTCCTATCACTGTGCCAGTTTTTTACTCATTTATACATATTATTCCCTTTTTTCATTTGTGACTCTAGTCACTAATGACAAGTTCTAAGGCAGAGTAATCAAGCCGTCTGTGGTCAGATACCTAAAGAGCATATCAAGGATTAAAGGAATAAACAGAGGCATAGTCCAGAGTCAGAATACCTGGAGGGTAGAGGATAAGAGCAAAGGGGCTAAACCAACGGATTGTCAGAACGAGGTCCAAGGTCAGGCAGCAATTAATGAATCAAACAGAGCACAGGAATAAAGGCCAACAAGCACCACTGAACAGAATTCTACAATTGGCAGAGTTCTGGGAGAAACTTTTCATCTAAATAGCTGGACAATGGACATGCGCACTCCAGGGCCGGGGGCACTCGTGAACCGGGCAGCTTGTTGTTCTACTCGGTTCTTTTCACGGGGAAAGACCGGGGCCGAGACCAGGTCCCGTGACCCTGGCGGTGTCATATAATAAAAAGGGGATTGACGGGTAAGACAGGGAACAGGGGTATTCATGACGACACTGCGGTACGCGGCCATGGATGGCCACCACTGCTTCAGATCCTCTGGTGACAGTGGGCAGCCTGAGAACTGAGTTAATAGCTACAGCCCAGTATAAAATCACAAGGATCCACCAATTGCAAGTGCAAGCATTTATTGTATTGTCAGTGAATCATAAAATACTTGGGATAGTACATAAAACCAAGGAGGTTACAGAGAGGGTGAACCGGTCACAGACCCCCACAGCAAGATGAATTTACAGGCAGTCATAATGTCACAGGGCATACAAGCATGGTACATTACAGTCTATTAAAGTTACATGATACACCAAGTTGATAGCCTAACAGAGCCCTCAACTCACCCATACTGTGGGGTTTATGACACGTGTTCCAGGGCTAACCCCGACACGTGTTTCAAGCCTCTGGTGACAGTGACCGATAGCTTGGATGGTTTCGCTCCCCACAGGTGGTCCCCAGGGCAGCGGGAAAGAGGATTCAATTCGTTCTTTGGCAGATATTCGTTAGGTCATCAGCACCCTCGGTGTTTCATGTGACCTCTGCTGCCAGTGGTCACCGCTAAAGAAAGTCTCACACACCACTGCTGAATTTCTGTAACTTTTACTTAGTTCTTTCAGCATGGCCGCCGGATGCTTTCCTTGCCAACCTCCAGTTCAGCAATGTCTCCAGAACTGGGACAGTGCAGTCGAACCTCTTTTGGTGTTCCTCTCTCTATTTTAATGGGTGTCTCTTTCTCTGGTGGCCCCTCTGCGCTATGAGCTAGTCTCTCTGCTCTTCTCAGAGCCTCCTCACACAGAGCTCAGGTACTGACAGCCACAGGTGCTCAGTTGTAACACTTCCCGGGACTGCTCTCTAGTTTGGCCACCTTTTCCAAGTTGTGTCAAATGTTCGGCTTCAGGTCCCATTAGGAACTTGGGGCCTCCGGTTTCAACGGTTTGGGCGTCCAGCATCTGTGCCGTGCTCAGTGCCTGTTTCCTGTGTCATCCACCAGCCCCTCTGCTCTCTCGCCAGAGACGGGCGTATGGGGATCTACTTCTCATTCCATACCCCAAGGTCTCTTTCTTTCCTCTACACCCGCTGGTCAGTCTCTCCCGGGGCGAGTGTGGTCATGCTCAAGCCCACGGGAGCCAACACCTCTTAGCTCCTCACTCCTTCCTCCCCTTCTCCTCTTTTCCTACTACTACTACCTTTATCCTTTCCAGCTATGCTTGAGTCCTCCATCTGGGTCCACCCACCTTCCCGGGGTCCTTAAGTGTTGTGTGTGTGCGTGTGAAGCTCAACTGCACCATCCCAGCACATGGAGAGCAGAGACACAACCCTCCCTCTAATGGAGGAGTGCAGTACCTCTGGTGGCGACCTACCCAGTGGGACGCCACACAATCACCAGGTATAGGGAACACCTGAATAACCCATCACCTCCCAGAATCAGACTGGATGACTGAGCTGTCACTCAATACACCGATACGCCAATACTCAGCATGCCCCAGTAACAGATTGGGCAACTGAGCTGTCACGAACCAAACTGATAGCTCAGCACGCCCTGATTCCATAGTTATAGGAAACAGTCATTAATTACACCCTAGATGCACTGAATGGAGGAATCATATCACCATCTTTCTTATTGTAAGTACCAACTTATTGTGTCACACCATAACAAACACCTTTGAAAAGTACTGAGAAACAACATCCATGAAATTATCCGGGTCCAGTCTGGAATTTACCTCTTCATAGAAGCTGATCAAATTAGTCAGACAGGACTGATCCCTCATAAACCCATATTAATACTGGGTCATGAGATTTATTCTTAGTGAGATACTCCAGGATAGCATCTCTTAGGAAACGCTCAAGGATTTTACCAATGGTATAAATTAAATTTACCGGCCTTTAAATTCCAGTCTCAGATTTTTTAGTTTAAACAACCCTTTAAATCAAGAAACAGCCAGCATATACTTAAGTAGTCATACAAGGGCCAAAGCTTCACTTCTTGTTTCTAATCTGAAGTATATTTTGTCACACTCCAGATTAGAAGAAGACACAAGTGATACTTAGGTTAGGGTCACATTTGGAAGGCTCATTGCGATTACCGCATCCAGATCCAGATGCGGTAATCGCATGAGCCATCACACACATTTTGTGTTCAAAATGTGTCTTTAAACCCGGATCCGGTAACCAGAATGCTCAGAATGTGCAATCCGGTTGCCGGATTCTTTGTTCATCCCTGCTGTAGCAGGGATGAACAAAGGGTTAATGTTAATAATAGATGTGGGCACCATATCTCCAGGGAGTGCCGACCCTCCCTAGAGACATGGTGACCATATGGGGCAGCATATGAAGGGTTAATTAGGTGTATTACTGTATTGCCGGCTATTGTCAGCATTTACTCTTTATGAATTAAAGCCGGCGGCTCCTCGCTGTGGAGGAGATACAGTACGTAATGTGCGTACTGTATCTGCCACTATCCAGGGTCCTGAAAGCATTAACATTAGTTGTATGGGCAGCGCACCGCCATAGAACTAATGTTAAAGCTTTCATTACGTACTGTGTCTCCTCCACAGCGAGCAGCCGCCGGCAATACAGTAATACACCTAATTAACCCTTCATATGCTGCCCCATATGCTCACCTTGTCTCTAGGCAGGGTGGGCACTCCCTGGAGACTTGGTGCCCACATCTATTATTAACATTAACTCTTTGTTCATCCCAGCAGGGATGAACAAAGCATCTGGCTACCGCAGGCATTCACATATGGCCTTGCGGTAGCCGGATGGGCTCCCATAGGAAACCATTATAGCAAGCCTGCTGCGGTTTGCAAACCGCTCCGAAAACTGCAGCCTGCACGATTTTTACTGCAGGCTGCAAATTCGGAAGTGGTAACCGGATTGCATGTAGTGCAATCCGGTTTTATAATGGGCTCCTATGGGCTGCGGATCCTGATCCAGTTTTGAGCATTTTAACAGCTCAAAACCGGATCAGGATCTGCATTTGCTACCGCAAATGTGACCCTAGCCTTAAACACTGTTTGATTTCTCCAAAATTAAAACACCATATTCCACTAATGCAATTTTATAGAGCATTAAAGGCACTTGCATGATTTTTACAATTGACAGAAAAACTGAATTTATGGGTTTCCATGTCAGTAACTGGAAAAAATAGCTTGTTTTATGAGCAATTTTTTTTCCATCATTTTGCTATAGTGTACAACAGAGTCTCCTCACAGATCCCTCAATACAGTTGTGAATGGAGCCTAAAAGAAGTATTTGCATGAAAAATTTAATTTTCACCAGTAATTAGTAAAAATAGCAAGAGCCTTAGGACATGTGCACACATTGAGTATTTGCACCAGATATTCCTAAAATCACAGTATTGGCAGAAAAAACATTGTGTAAAATAATATATTTTTATGCATTTTGGGTGCATTCTTTGATGCATTTTTACTTGAGTTTTTTTTCTCTTTTTATTCAGTAGGTGAAAAGCACTACGAAGATGCTGAGGATTGAAATGGTGCACGTTTGAAAAAACACTTTGATGGCTTAAATCTGCAAGGAATAAATAAGTAACATGTGGATGAGACTTCAGAAAACAAAGTCACTTTTTTGGTACTGTAAGATGTTTCATTTTTTCTGCAGGAAAAAAATCAGTAAAAACGAAGGGTGTTATCAAGACCATCCAGTGACTGATTTTGCAGGACCTGGATATCACAGGGTTAATATTCTTTCAATGAGAACACTGCTTTTTGTTGTATGATTTCTGCGCTATCACATGTCACATTGTTACCTGTGTAATTAATCTGAGGTTTGATTTAGCACCACTAAAGGGCCACAGGCAGGGAAGAAATGAAGAATAATAAGGCCATTTTGCAACTCCGTTCAGATCACTCATATCATCCATCATATCAAAGCCAGCGTTCTGAGTCCAGGGATTGGGCTACTTATGAGTGTTCACAATCTCTGTTAGAACAGCCTTGTCCTCATCTCCTTTCCCATACAAGTAATAAAATGCATTCATCTTCATGGTCAAATACTTTGGAAGACAGTAACAATAAATTGATAATCCAAAATGTGACCATGTTTTTGCGAAAGGCCTTTGCCATTCACACTGACATTCATCTGTCCTAATAGAGAGTGTTTTTAAGAAAAGCAATACTGCCACTATTACACGACAGCAGGTGCTTGGAGCAGGTTTCTGTATCACAGATGCTAACTTAGTTTTCATTCGACCAGGATAAATAGGTTTCTAAAAATCACAACAAACAGTGAGCATGTCATACCAGACTAGCCACTTTATGACCCAGGAGCCACAAGCAGCTTGTGTGCAGGAACCTGGACCAGAATGTGGTATGAATTTGTGCTGCTGTATAAAAGATGAAGATCCAAAATATGATAGTGTGCAATGCAGGTGGTTTATTTCAACGTGTTTCAAAGTGTTTTCCTCACTTCTTCCTCAGAAAACCCACCCAAACAGCTTGTGGGCCTCGTTCATGCAGCTACTTCTTGAGTATCAAAGTTGCTTATTCTCATAATGCCTCTTTCATGCCCTTAATTGGTTAAATCCTCCTCCCAGGTGGCGTGATGACAGTACCCATTGCGGTCTATTATGATTATTAATGCCCCTAACCTGTTTTACCCATTCCTCCATGCACGATTCTCCACGCTGCCCGGGTCCGTCGCGCCGGAAATGACGTCATTCAATGTGCGTCCCGCTTCTGTGTTACTAAGGAGCACAGAAAGCTTTCGGGCACCATCTTACTACAGTTCGCGCATGCGCACTGTATTCCAACGCGGGTTTACCACACTAAGACCCTCGGGCAGCCACTGCTCCAGTGTTTGCTGAAGTGTGCTGAAGGTCAAAACTGAATACATCTCTATAAGAGCCTCATTCTGGTCTCTATCTGGCTCTCATAGACTTGCATTAGGAGCTGTGACGTACTGTCACAAGGTGGTGCTGCGGAACAGGAGCAACATCAGTAAAAAGTGAACCACCGAAAGGTGAGTATATGCAGAGGTAGGGTATTTATGTTAAAGCATCACTCCAGCGCTGAACCCCCCCATCCTCTGCTGGAGTGGTGCTTTAACAAGTGCCAGCAGGTATAAAGGAGCCAAAGATTCTCAGCCCTGCTCTTCAGTGACTTCTTCAGGGATGCAGTTGGGTGATGGTTACATTCCAGTTTAGATGGTGGGTTTATGTAGATACCACTTGTGTGATTGTGACTACTGTGTAAAGACCAGGTCATTTGCAGTAGAAAAGGGGTCCCATAAAGTTGTAGAACAAACACGATAGAAGTAAAATACACTACCATTCAAAAGTTTGGGGTCATTTAGAAATGTCCTTATTTTTGAAAGCAAAGCCCATTTTTTTCAAAGAAGCTAACATTAAAAGACTCAGAAATACTCTCTATACATTGTTAATGTGGTAAATGACTATTCTAGCTGCAAACGTCTGGTTTTTAATGCAATATCTACATAGGTGTATAGAGGCCCATTTCCAACAACCACCACTACAGTGTTTTAATGGTACATTGTGTTTGCTAACTGTGTAAGAAGGCTAATGGATGTTTAGAAAATCCTAGAAAACCCTTGCACAGGTATGTTAGCACAGCTGAAAATAGTTTGGAGAAGCTATAAAATTGACCTTCCTTTGAGCTAGTTGAGAACCTGGAGCATTACATTTGTTGGTTTTATGAAACTCTCAAAATGGCCATACATCACAAAGCATTCACTGATCTCAGGGAGACCAGTCAAAGAAAACACTGCTGGCAGCTGGCTAAAGCGCTCAACACAGTGAATTCCTAGGCGCATTGCCCCCTGGGAATTATGAATATGCAAATAGAGTCTGTGGAGCCTCGGTTAGGAGTCTCAAACACAGGACTAGCTATATATCCCTCCAGGGAAGGACCCAGCCAAGGGATGGCTCCTTGTGGAGAACACCATAACCACCATATTAAGTGGCCCTTTTAGTCAATATCAAGCTCTTTTACAAGCTTAGAGATGTGACAAGGGAATATCAAGGCCAGGTATCTATCCACAGACAGCTGTTTTGGGGTGTTGCCCCTCATCAGTATGGAGTAGGATTCTTGCTAGGTGGAAGCAAGGCCTAGCAGACCAGCATCACAAAGCATTCACTGATCTCAGGGAGACCAGTCCAAGAAAACACTGCGGGCAGCAGGCTAAAGCGCTCAAGACAGTGAATTCCTAGGCGCATTGCCCACTGGGAATTATGAATATGCAAATAGAGTCTGTGGAGCCTCGGTTAGGAGTCTCAAACATAGGACTAGCCAGATATCCCTCCAGGATGTCTGTGGATGGATGAACCTGACAGCCCCAGACGGGATCAGCACACAGAATCGGAGGGCAAATATGCCCTCCGGTCCGGTGTGCTGCCAGATGCAGCTGCCGCTGCTGATGATTCAGGACCGCGGCTCGCGGGAGCTAGATGCGGCCCTGGAATAACAGCGGTGTGCAGCCGCAGGTGTCCGGTTCACGGATCCTCCCGGACTGGGGCAATCCTGCCCCATAGGCTCCCATGTTGGGGAGCGCTGGATTGCCACGGATCCGGGAGAATTCGGGAGGATCCGATTTGGGGAGAATTTTCTCCCCAGACACAAAAATGCTGCATGCTCCGATTTTGTGTCCGAGAGAAAAATCTGATTCCTCCCGGATTCTCCTGGACATACAAAAACTGGATGCCAAAAGACATTCATCCGGCGTATTCCGGCCCCATAGGGTTACTATGGGGCCGGAATCGGATCCGGGGTGTCCGGTTCACACCGGACAGCCCTGGATCCAAAAAACCATGGTGTGAAGCCAGCCTAAGCAGCTGCCTAGCATTCTGAAAATTGTGGAGACTCACAAAGCAGGAAAAGTTGAGAAGAAGATTGCAAAGCATTTTCAATTTGCTCTTTCCTGAGTTCGAAATGTAATTAAGAATGGCAGTTAACAGGAACAGTGGAAGTCAAAATAAGGTCTGGAAGATTAAGGCTTGTTCACACTGCAGTTTTTTTTTCCTGATCAGGTTCCATCCAGTTTGTATGCCAAAACCAGAAGAGGAACTTGCAGAGAAAAACTATAATTGAAAGATTGACACCTGTTCTGAGTTTTGGAGACCCTCCTGTTTTGGCACACAAACCGGATGGAAGCTGATCAGGGAAAAAATAGCAGTGTGAAACCAGCCTAAATAAAATTTCAGTGAGAGCTGATTGTAAGGTTGCTAAAGAGACAAAAATGAACCTCCTCTTCACTGCAGAAAAGCATCAGAAAGATTTAGTAGACTCCTGAGTTGTGGTTCATTGTTCTACTGTACAGAGAATCGTGCGCAAATATGGGCTTCATGGAAGAGTCATCAGAAAAAAAACTCCCATCCATCCTCACCATAAAATTCAGTGTCAAAAGAATACAAAAACATTTAAACAAGCCTGATTATTGGAATATGTTTAGTGCAACAACTTTATTCCTGTATATGTAAGTGTTCTACAGTATTGCTAGGTTTGTGCATTGTCTATAAAGTTAGATAAAAAAAATCACTCCCAGAAGCTCAGACACAGGAAAGGCCATGTGACTGTACTCAGTTTCCTGTGTCTGTGCATGAGAGGAGAAACAGTCTGCTGATGCTGCACAGAGACACTTTAATATATGTATATTTCTGATTCCACAAAGCCTATCATATCTGTACCTGTTTAATGCTAATTAAAGCTCTGTTCTGTTGTCAACATGCTTTGAGAGTATCCTGAATGATCTGCTGCCAGCAGGTTATGGGCCCAGCGTGACACAGAACCCCAGTCTGACACAGAACCCCAGGAGTGACACAAAGCACAGAGTGACACAGAAGAGAAATACAGCAACAGAAGCACAAAGCAAAAGCAGCACAGAGCAACAGAGAAAATGTCCACAAGCAGGGATCACTGCAAGTTCTCAGTGCAAAGTTTCATCAATCAGAATTATCAATCTTGGAAATTCAAGGTGAAGATGCTGCTCATAAGAGAAGGTACGTGGAAATATACGCATGAACAAGTGCCTCATCCATTACCAGATGATTGACTAGAGAAGAATCAGAAATCACATATCACTTTATCTCTTAGGGCCGCTTTACACACACCAACTTCTGTGACCAACTTCTGAACAAATCTCTGGTTGCAGTGAAATCATGGACACATTGTTCCATTTTGTGGCATAATGTAAGCAGTAGTAAGGAATTCAGAGCAGAAACACCATTAAAGACACATGACTTTCCTAAAAATAAGAGCAATCTAAGGGAAACTCGTGAATTTTTTGTCTGTAAAAAGCCCGGCCACCTTAAAGCAAACTGCAGAATTTGAAAGCAAGAATGAGTCAGCTTAAAAAGCAGAACAGTGATCAAAAGGTGAAAACAGCTGTAAAGGAAGATTCTGCATGTGTTAAAGCTGCATTTAATACCAGTACAGGCTCATCTGCAAAGCATATATGGTGCATAGACTCTGGTGCTAGCAGCCATGTGACGAACAACAAGGATTTCTTCACTGACCTTGATGAAAGCAAGTCAGAAAAGATCATCTTAGCTAATGGTCAATACATGACTTCAGAAGGAGTAAGAGACGGCTACCTCCACTGTAAAGTTTCCGCAGCACAAAGCAGAAAGGTCCCAGTAAAGGATGTTCTCTATGTTCCCAGTCTTGAAAGCAATCTTCTGTCTGTAAAGAAGCTTATGCAAAAAGGGAATGTAGTTACTTTTAAAGACAACAGCTGCATTATATCAAAGAAGGGTCTCACTCTTGCAGAAAGAAAAATCAAAAATTAACTTTAGCAGATAAAATGCAAAGAAAGAGTGTTCAGTGTGAGACAAGATCTGCATAAGAACTGTATCCATGTATGGCACAGACGTCTTGGCCACAGAGACTTAGAAGCAGTAAGGAAGTTAGGTCAACTTGCAAATGGTGTTGAAATCAACCAATGTAGTCAAATGATGATGAAGTGCACTAGCTGTCTTCAAGGGAAAATGTCCAGAAAATCCTTTCCTAAAGTAGGCACCACTAGATCTGCACAGCCACTGGATTTGATACAAACACATGTTTTTGGTCCAATGAGTGTTCAAACTCCAAGCAAGAAGAGATATTTCCTCACATTTATTGATGACTACTTCAGATATACAGTTGCCTACCTGCTTCACAGTAAGGATGAAGTTCCACAGAAACTTGAAGATTATCTTGCTGTAGTTTTTAACAAATTTCGAAGAATGCCAAAAGCCCTGCGTGCAGATAATGGGACTGAATATACAAGTAGTAAGTTGCAAACCATTTTGAAAAAGAATGGAATTGTGTTCCAGACTACCATTCCATACAACCCAGAACAGGATGGCATTGCAGAGAGAAAGAACAACACTCTCTGTGAAAGTGACAGAAGTATGTTGTTTGATGCGAATCTACCTACAACATATTGGGGAGAATCCATCATGACAGCTTGCTATCTTCAAAACAGACTGCCAGTTAAAGTCACAAATAAAACTCCATATGAGCTATGGAATTGCGAGAAGCCTAACCTGAAGCACCTCAGGATATTTGAAAGAAAAAAGTTTGTGTATGTTCCCAAAGAAAAACGTTCCAAGTGGGAATCACATGCAAAGTAAGGAGTCCTGGTGGGCTATAGCGAAACTCAAAAAGGATACAGAATCTTGCACCCAGAGACCAACACAGTAACAATGAGCAGAGATGTAGTGATTGATGAGAACTCTGTTACGCTCAAATTCCATGAAGTTACACCAGTCATTCAAGACAAGAAACAAGAACAAAAATCTCAATTACCAAACCCAGATACTGAAAAAGAAAACAATGAAGTCTGGATAAGCTCTGAATCCAGCAAAGAAGAAACAGAAGAACCAAATCAACCTCCAGTTAGGAGATCAGAAAGACCAAACAAAGGTATTGTCATGTGGGGGGGGGGGGCTGGGGTGCCCAGAAGTAGGATGGAGCAGGGCGTACGGAGTTGGGGGAGCCTGCTATGGCCCTGATACTGGGGTCCCTGACTCGCCCTGTACTTAGAGGTACCTCTGAAGGTGAGGTGGTCCGAACCACCAGTCTAAGACCCTAAAACTATTGAGAAGCCCTAGACATAAGCCCCTACCTCTACCCACGGACCACGGAACCCAGCAGTTCCAATGGAGGAAGAAACAGCAGCTTCAGATCAGCGTCTGCTCACAACAGGTCACAGTCCAGAAGTGAACTGAATCAGCAAAACCAGGTGGATGTGATCTGACCCATTTATGGCCGAGGGGTTAGCAGCAGCCAGCCCAGACACACCCCTCAGCTCACCTAAGCATATTCATAACACACACCTGCTACAACCTGCTCCCGCTCATGAGCTTCTTCTCTCCACACTGAGCAGGGAAAAAAAGTCTTTATTTAGATCGCAGCAGCAGCACTTCCAAACTACAATGCAGTCAATACATAACAGGTATCCCAGCTAGATGCCTTTCTTCCTGGACCAGAGCCACTGTTATGGCAAAAATGCAAAAACTGCCTGTCCACAAGAAACAAACGTGGATAAATGCCGCTAATGAAGAGTTGGAGTCCGTTCACCAGCTTCAGACATGGGAGCTTACAGAGCTACCACAAGGAAATAGAGCTATTAAATGTAAGTGGGTCTTCAAAAACAAATAGGACTCAGAAGGTAAAGTTCACCAGTTTAAGGCAAGATTGGTCACAAAAGGGTACTCGCAAAAGTATGGTGAAAATTATGATGCTACATTTTCTCCAGTTGCGAAGCAAACCACATTCAGGACTTTAATATCCATAGCTGCAGATCAACAGATAACGGTGAGACATTTTTACGTTAAAACAACCTTCCTACATGGTGATATTGAAGACGAGTTATACATGAGCCATCCCGAGGAATACATTAAAAAGGGTGAAGAGCACCTTGTTTGTAAAATGCAAAAATCCGTCTATGGGCTTAAGCAGTCGGCAAGAGCATGGAACTAGTGATGAGCACGCGGTAAAATGCTCGGGTGCTCGATGCGCAGGTCGAGCATATCAAGATGCTTGATTGCGCGACCCAAGTATCGAGCCCAATGTAAGTCAATGAATGATAGTCTCTGCCCACAGACATCCGTCTATTATTCGAGTGTTTCTGGGAAAGGGCGGGAGGGTGGGCTTTTTCAAATTGTCACAGCATACAACACCTTGTTGTGTCCCCCAGAGGGACCCTAACATTCAATCTGCTCTCTATGAGGTGCCAGCTTATGGTGTGAACAGAAGGGAGCTGGGTATTTGTGTCAGATCGATTATGATTAGTGATGAGTCCGAGCATCTAGGCGGTACTCGGTGCTCGCCAAGCATCCCAGTACTGAGATGCTCGAGCGAGTAACGAGTAGCGCCGAGCATGCTTGCTCATCACTACATGGAACTCAAAAATGAACAAAGTTTTGATGGATTAAGGATTTAAAAGGTCTCAAGCTGATCCATGTTTTTATACAAAAATTGTAGCAAAGGAGTGGATGTATGTTCTCCTATATGTAGACGATGTAATCATGTCTCATTGAGATGAAAAGGAAATTACAAAGCTAGGTGAAATTCTCAACCAGCACTTTGAGACTAAGGACCTTAGAAATGTGACATATTATTTGTGAATCAAATCCAGAGAGAGGAAGATGGGAGTTTTCTTCTCAATCAAAGTTCTAAGAGCCAAAAGCCAAAGGTGCGTCAACACCAATGGATTCATCCTACTTAAAGTTGGAAGGAGAAGATCTACTACCCACAATGAAAGTTACAGACAAGCAGTGGGGGGCGTTTCTGTACATAGCAACCAGAACTCGTCCAGATATTACAGCCGCAGTTGGAATTCTCTGCCGACGTGTAAGCAAGCCACGCCAAAGAGATTGGAATGCAATTAAGAGAATTCTACAATGTCATAAGAAACTGAAATAAAGCAGAAAAGCGCACATAGGGTCTTATCCGAGTGTGAACGGGATGTGTGCTTGTAATTGCACTAACCTTATGTTGTTGTGAGAGTCACAACTATTATGCAGAAAAACGGCTTGCAGCCCTCAACCCAATGGCAACGATTAAGGCAGTGGAAGAAAGGGAGGTTGTAAATGCGCTGCCGTTTATTGAATAGATCCAAAGATTGCAAGGAGTCGCAGGAACGTTAATGTGAACACCTTTATTGTTCTTACGCGTTTCGTGGTGCTACAGACCAGTTCATCAGAGATCCTCAGAAAGGTTTACCTAGGTAGGGAAACCTTTTTGAGGATCTCTGATGAAGTGGTCTGTAGCACCAAAAAAATGCACAAGAACAATAAAGGTGTTGCCATTAACGTTCCTGCAAATCCTTGGAATCTTTGGATCTATTCAATAAACGGCAGCGCATTTACAACCTCCCTTTCTTCCACTGCCTTAACAATATCTTAAGGAAACTCAAAGGCTAAATCTTAAGATATCTGTATCAGGAGATATCACGCTCAGATGTTATGTGGATGCAGATTGGGCTGGAGATACAAGTGATCGGAAATCAGCAAGTGGTTACTTGTTCAAGTTAGGAAAAAATTAAATTTCTTGGTCCAGCAGAAAACAAGTGTCAGTGGCATTGTCTTCTACAGAATCAGAATATGTGTCAGCTGCTTATGCAAGCCAAGAAGTTATATGGTTGAAACAACTTTTGGAAGATTTCGGCAAGCCGCTAGCTCAGCCAACAGTTATTTGTGAGGACAACCAAGGATGTATTAAACTTGCCAGCAGTGAGAAGATTAGTGCAACGACTAAGCACATAGATGTTAAACATCACCTCTTACGTGACTTAGTGGAACGTGGTGTACTAGAGTTTGTTTATTGCAAGGCTGACAAGATGTTAGCTGATTGTATGACAAAACCATTGCTGGATAGAACCAAGATGGCCACCGTTCTGTTAAGCTGTGTCCCACTGCGCTCCCTACCATCTGCAGGCATCCATGGCTACAACCACCCCACAACCCCAGGAAACATTACAGCAGCCCCTGCTCCTCCTAAGCTCCTTAAGAATCTGCGTAACGGAAGCAGAAGACGCCTGGGAGACACGATCTGATCCCTGCCTTCAGTGTGGCAGCAGACAGAGGGCTGGTCTCTGGTCTGGAGGCCCAACACCGGTGAGACCCCTTGTGGCAGCCGCTAACACACTTCTTTCCCCCTTCTATCATGGGCGGAAGCCCCTGCATCCCACCTCCCAGAGCAGAGAGGCCTAGTGAACAGGCCAAAGGTGCGGCCTGAAGTTATGGCCGACCCAAGGCCCCTGAAGCCCCGCCCTCCCACCAAAGACCTCTGGCAAGCCGGAAAAATCTTCCCACAGATGCAGGAGGAGAGCGGGAATAAGACCCGCTGCATACTTAGACGGAGGTCTGATACAAAGGCTGAACCAAGACCGATAACCATGGACCTCCCGGGATGCTGAAGTCCCGCCCCCACTGGGCTCCACCACTCAGCCTGTCATCTGCCACAGGAGAGGGAGAAGCTCCCTGGGGACACCATAGGCGAAGACTCCTGCACCCCCGCATCCCAACGCTCAGAACAGAGAAGCCTAGTAAACAGCCCCCCCTCCAAAGACCGCTGATAAGCTAGCAAGCCAGTAAAACTGCAACATCAGCCCGCAGACTCGGGAGGTATGTGGGAATTAGACCCGCTGTCCAAATAGATGGAGGCTGGACACACAGGCTGAACCGAGGCCATTAACTACGCCCCCTCGGGCCATCGAAGTCCCCCACTGGACCCCACTGCTCAGCCTGTCAGCTGCCACAGGAGAGGGAGAAGACACCAGGGGGTAACAGGAGAGAGGCAGGAGCCAACAGTATCCCGGTATACAGGCCAAAATCACAGCCTGAGGTGTCAGCCCCCCCTGAACTGCTGAGGCCCCTCTCCCCAACAAGGGGATATCATAATATTACAACCAGCTCAGCAGAGCTCTGGAAAGAGAGCACAGTAAGCCACTCTGCGGCCATCACTCTAGGCACATAAGCAGGAGGTGAGGTGCAAATATCTCCAGTCTGCTAGCAGCCTCCAATAAAAGTTGACCACCTCTACCACCCTCTACACAGCCCCTGTCCACCTGAGCAGCCCATCACCTACAAACCCGGCCGCCCGGACACAGTCTTCTCACCCTGGGCTCGACACCTGAGCCGGACCGGCTTGGTTGCAAATAGCAGCCTACATAAGATATTCAGCTAACAACAGTCTCTATGGTGTATACAGCTGGCAGCAATCCCTACTGTGTTCCCCAACAGGCCTGACTTTGGCCTAGACAAAACCCTCCCTGTCTGCTCCCAGGGGGTACTATCGGGGACACCTGGCTGCTTGTAGGCGGCATCCACCCTGACCAGTATCCCAGTCCAATCCACCCAACATTGAAGCACCTATCCCGCTGGCTCACCACCACAGAACCACAGTGGGAAACAATATACCAATAATCCCTTATATAAGCAGGAGGCACACAGGCTTATGAGAGGACATGGCCTGGGCTACATCCTGGAAGGACGTATGTGAGAACTGCTCTTGCTCCCAGTCCGCAAATAAAGTCAAAATACAGTATATTTCCAGAACTACCTGGTTCCAGCCTCTGGTATTCCCCTCTACTAACACCCGGGAAACACCGGTGACCACTAGCCCCAGTGATCACAGGAAGGATCACAGCACCCAACATCAGAACCACACGTATAGCACATAACCCACAGTCGCTGTCGACACCTAGTAACCATCCAGGGCAGCAACACCCCTGAAAGATGAAATAATCATCTAACCCATCTCGATAACACTGATGCAGGCTCGGACTGGGCCGCCGGGTAACCGGTTAAAAGTAATGGTGGGCCCCCAGGCATTGTGGCCCCGCCCCCTTAGCCCCGCCCCCCAACGGGTCTGAATGGGTCCCCCTGGAGCAGCGGTGGAGAACGTCTGGCCGCCTCAGTGCACAGCGTTACCTAGCAACAGGTAACGCTGTGCACTGCTATACTGCTCCCTTGGCAACCCGACGTTTACCTTGCCAACCGGCTCCATTCAATGCTCCCGGATGTATGCTTTAGGACAGTGCACAGGAAACGCGGTCTGCAGCGTTTCCTGTGCACTGTCCTAAAGCATACATCCGGGAGCATTGAATGGAGCCGACCCGGTTGGCAAGGTAAACGTGCATACCCCCCCCCCCCCCGGGCGCTGTAGGGGGGCCCGGACGCAAAGGGGGGGCCCACTGGTCCCCTGAGAGTCCCCACATATCGTACTAGGGGGCCCCTGAACGCTGCCCCCGCACGCTATCCTCGGGGCCCCCTTACTGCTGCCTCCCCCCTCTCTCCATTACCGGCAGTCGCGCTGATCTGCCTGTCATGTGGGCTGTAGCCGGCGCCGCTCTAGTTCCTGTATCGCGCCGGCTGCAGCGTCACACTACATGACAGGCTGCGCTCGGCGCGACTGCCTGCAGGTAACGGAGAGCGGGGGGACGCAGCACTAAAGGAGGCAGCGGTAAGGGGGCCCCGAGGATAGCTTGGGGGGGGTCAACAGCCGTCAGAGACCCCTTGAATGACATGTGGGGGTGCTCAGGGGCCAGTTAGTGTGGGGGCAGCTCTCATGGCCCCCCCACCCCAGGATGAGTGTGGGGGCAGCTCTCATGGGCCCCCCCCAGGATGAGTGTGGGGGAAGCTCTCAGCTCTCATGGGCCCCTGAGGCTGAGGTGTGGGGGCAGCTCTCAGGGGCCCCTGAGGTGTGGGGGCAGCACTCAGGGACCCACAAGAGCCCCCTGGTGGTGCTGGGCCCCCCTGGTGGTGCTGGGCCCCCCTGGTAGTGCTGGGCCCCTCTACTGGTCCTGGGCCCCTCTGGTGCTGCCGGGCCCCCCTGGTGGTGCCTGGTGCTGCCAGGGTCCCCCGGTGGTGCCTGGTGCTGCCGGGTTCCCCTGGTGGTGCCTGGTGCTGCCGGGTTCCCCTGGTGGTGCCTGGTGCTGCCAGGCCCCCTGGTGCTGCCGGGCCCCCTGGTGGTGCCTGGTGCTGCCAGGCCCCCTGGTGGTGCCTGGTGCTGCCGTGCCCCCCTGGTGCTGCCGGGTCCCCCTGGTGGTGCCTGGTGCTGCCGGGCCCCCCTGGTGCTGCCGGGCCCCCCTGGTGGTGCCTGGTGCTGCCGGGTCCCCCTGGTGGTGCCTGGTGCTGCCGGGCCCCCCTGGTGGTGCCTGGTGGTGCTGGGCCCCCCTGGTGGTGCCTGGTGCTGCCGGGCCCCCCTGGTGCTGCCGGGCCCCCCTGGTGGTGCCTGGTGCTGCCGGGCCCCCCTGGTGGTGCCTGGTGCTGCCGGGCCCCCCTGGTGGTGCCTGGTGCTGCCGGGCCCCCCTGGTGCTGCCGGGCCCCCCTGGTGCTGCCGGGCCCCCCTGGTGGTGCCTGGTGCTGCCGGGCCCCCCTGATGGTGCCTGGTGCTGCCGGGCCCCCCTGGTGCTGCCGGGTCCCCCTGGTGGTGCCTGGTGCTGCCGGGCCCCCGTGGTGCTGCCGGGCCCCCCGGGTGGTGCCTGGTGCTGCCGGGTCCCCCTGGTGGTGCCTGGTGCTGCCGGGCCCCCCTTGTGGTGCCTGGTGGTGCCGGGCCCCCCTGGTGATGCCTGGTGCTGCCGGGCCCCCCTGGTGCTGCCGGGCCCCCCTGGTGGTGCCTGGTGCTGCCGGGCCCCCTGGTGGTGCCTGGTGCTGCCGGGCCCCCCTGGTGGTGCCTGGTGCTGCCGGGCCCCCCTGGTGCTGCCGGGCCCCCCTGGTGGTGCCTGGTGCTGCCGGGCCCCCCTGATGGTGCCTGGTGCTGCCGGGCCCCCCTGGTGCTGCCGGGTCCCCCTGGTGGTGCCTGGTGCTGCCGGGCCCCCGTGGTGCTGCCGGGCCCCCCCGGGTGGTGCCTGGTGCTGCCGGGTCCCCCTGGTGGTGCCTGGTGCTGCCGGGCCCCCCTTGTGGTGCCTGGTGGTGCCGGGCCCCCCTGGTGATGCCTGGTGCTGCCGGGCCCCCCTGGTGCTGCCGGGCCCCCTGGTGGTGCCTGGTGCTGCCAGGCCCCCCTGGTGGTGCCTGGTGCTGCCGGGCCCCCCTGGTGCTGCCGGGCCCCCCTGGTGCTGCCGGGCCCCCCTGGCTCAGTGTTCTCCCGCTGCCTGTCTGTGGTTATTGTGCCTCTTCTGGGATGTCCTCAGCTCCGTGCTGTGCACAGTGTAGCACCATGTCTTCATCTTCGTGCTGTGCACAGACAGTGTACCGTACACTGTCTGTGCACAGCACGGAGCTGGGGACTTGGTAGTACACTGTCTCCCGCCTCCTTAAAATCGGTCTGTTTCTCATCCAGGAGAGTCGGATGAGTGACATCCGTTTTTTGGTCTGTTTGGCAACTGCTGTGCGAGTGTCCGACATTTTTCTCAGATTCTCAGATCACATCCATGTGCAATCAATCTGTTCTTTCCTCAGCAGCTATTACTGTATAATCATTTACAGGAACATTTTGCAGTGTTCTGAGCTATAGAATGATAATGTATCCGTGAAAAAAACAGATGCCTCTCGGATGGTCAGTGTGCTGTCCGTGATTTTGTCAGACCCATAGACTTGCATTAGTGAGTCTCGCGCGGGAATCACATACTTTTGCAGCATGTTGCAACTTTTTTCTCATCCTGAATCTGGATGAGAAAAAAGCGTCCGACACTCATCAGTGCTCTCATACATTGATTGCAATGTGAGAAAATCACACATTGCACTCATCAGAGTTTCACGCCAGTGTGACCGTACCCTAATACTAAAATCCATATAGTAATCCTACAATGTCTACTGGACATGGTATGGGGAGGATTTATGGCTCAGTACACACTCCATACTTCATGTTATTAACCAGTTAATGCTCTCTTGTCCACCACACTGCAGTGTCAAAAGAGGACGACAGCGAGACAGACAGCAACATGGCATCAGAGAGCCCCTGACCTCCAAATCGAAGATTTTCAGATCCCGGTATTGTGACATAATATTAAGAATAAAGTTTTTTTGCATTTATATTGCATTATGAACTCCACAGCATGGCGGCGAAAATTGCTCCGGCCCCGGGCCCTTCCTTCAATCCTGCTTGTTGCCATACACTGGGGTTGTGCAGAGATGGCAATTGCACCCCTTCTCTTTGTGTTTTAGTATAGTAGTCATATTCTTGTATGTAGGGGCAGACAGTGTATGCTATGTACACTTCCAGATTATCAACAACCAAAGAGGCGGCAAATTTTACGACCGCCCCGGGCGCCACAAACAGTTGCTACGCCGCTGGCTGTGCTGCACACCCGCGGCACTATTCTGGCACTGAGTTCCAGGAGGGGGGGGCCCCAAAAAATTTCTTGCACCAGGGCCCACTACAGTCTGGGTCCGCCCCTGGCACAGCGTTACCTGCTGCTAACGCTGTGCACTGAGGAAGACATGTCTAAGCTTAGTGGAGAACCTGCCTAACTGCTGCTGTACTCTGCCTTTACTAGGGAACCTGCCTGACTACTGCCTGTACTGTCTATACTAGGGAACATGCCTGACTGCTGCCTGCCTGTACTGTACTGGGGAACGTGCCTGACTGCTACCATTGCTGGGGAACCTGCCTGACTGCTGCCTGTGCTGGGGAACCTGCCTGACTGCTGCCTGTGCTGGGGAAAGTGCCTGCTGCCTGTGCTACCTGACTGCTGCCTGTGGCTACTGCCTGTGCTGCCTGACTGCTGCCTGTGCTGGGGAAAGTGCCTGCTGCCTGTGCTGCCTGACTGCTGCCTGTGGCTACTGCCTGTGCTGCCTGACTGCTACGTGTACTGGCTACCTGCTGCCTCTGAGCACTGCCTGACTGCTGCCTGTCACTACTGCCTGTGCTGCCTATGCTTCCTGACTGTTATGTGTGACTACTGCCTGTGCTGGCTGCCTGTGAATGCCACCTATACTGCCTGACTGCTACATGTGACTATTGAATGTGCTGGCTGGCTGACTGACTGCCTGTGACTGCTGCTTGACTGCTGCCTATGCTGCCTGACTGCTTCATGTGACTGTTGCCTATGCTACCTGATTGCTGACTGTAAGAGTTTTGGGGTCAATCGGTGTGCTACAGTCCGCGCTGCCCGGTCATCCAAGGAGTCACACGGGAAACAGTGTTCCAAGTAAAAGTTTCATTATCATTGATACCCTGAGGACTGTGCCAGGATTGGGCGCCGAAACGCGTCGGTTTTGAAGAGTAAAGAAACTTTTACTTGGAACACTGTTTCCCGTGTGACTCCTTGGATGACCGGGCAGCGCGGACTGTAGCACACTGATTGACCCCAAAACTCTTGAAGTATCCATTATCTTGTGGAGGTGGAAGTCCAGCAGCAGCCTACAAATACTAAAACCAACGCCTTTATTCCAGTTGTGGGAGTCACAACTGGATCAGGTTAGTGCAACCTGTTTACACCTATAAGACCCTATTCTTACTGAGTGATAGGGCACTATTGCGCCTCTGTTGTCTCCCCTTATATTTTATATTGATTGCTGACTGTGACCACTGCCTGATTGCTGCCTGTCACTACTGCCTGTGCTTTATGACTTGCTACATGTGACTGCTGCCTGTGCTGGCTGCCTGACTGCCTGTGACTGCTGCCTGACTGCTACATGGGACTACTCTCTGTGCTGCTGCCTGATTGCTGCCTGTGACGGCTGCCTGACTGCTGCCTGTGACTACTGCCTGTGATGCCTGACTGCTACATGTGATTACTGCCTGTGCTGGCTGCCGGCTGCCTGTGACTTCTTCCTGACTGCTTCCTATGTTGCCTGTGCTGCCTGACTGCTACATGTGACTACTGTCTCTGCTAGCTAACTGCTGCCTGTGCTGCCAGACTGCTACATGTGACTACTGCCTGTGCTGCCTGTGACTGCTGCCTGTGCTGCTTGACTTCTGCCAGTGACTGCTGCCTCTGCTGCCTGTCTGGGACTTATCTTCTCCTCCTCTTCCTCACTCTCTGCTCAGCTCCTCTGTTCACAACACCATGCAGGGCTGACGACAGATTTTTGTGGGCCCCGGGCGAAAGAGTCTCAGTGGGCCCCTTTAACACTCACACACAGCACTGCTACATGCCCAATACATGCACATACAGATACGCAAAGCTCTGCTACATGAACTCTACATACCCAGGTCTGCTACATGTACAATACATGCACATACAAACACACACAAAGCTCTGTTACATGCACATACAAATACCCAGCTTTGCTCACATGTACAATACATGCAAATACAAACACACACAGCTCTGTTACATGCACATACAGATACACACAGCTTTGTTACATGCAAACACAGATACACAGCTCTGCTACTCGTACACTATATACTCAGCTCTGCTACATGTACAATACATGCACATGAAAACACACACATCTCTGTTACATGCACAATACATGCACATACAGATACACATACAGATATACGCATAGACATACACACACAGATATACACATACATACAGATAGACACACACACACACATATACAGATATACACACAGGCACAGATACCTACAGATATACACACACACATACAGATATACAGACACATACAGATGTACACACACATACAGATATACTGACATACATACAGATATACACATACATACAGTTATACACACACATACAGATATACAGACACATACAGATATACAGACACATACAGATATACACATACATACAGTTATACACACACATACAGATATACAGACACATACAGATATACACATACATACAGATATACACACACATATACAGATATACAGACATAGATACAGATATAAACATACATACACATATACACACATACAGATATACACACATATACAGATATACACATACATACACATATACAGATATACACACACACATACAGAAATTCACACACATACAGATATATACACACACATACATACAGATATACACACACATACAGCTATACACACACATACAGATATACACACATACAGATTATAATTGTACATTGCAGTTCTGCTGAGCACAGAGTGATGTGCAGGAGCCGCCAATATAATGGGTATAATAACAGCTACCAGGTATTTACATATAGCTGGAGGGTGGGAAATCAATTTCCCTGGTGGGCCCCAGACACCCCAGTCCGACCCTGCACTGATGTCTTACAAGATGGAATCATCGACTTCTGGTTCTGGCATCAGCGTGGAGATGGAGATGGACACAGCAGCGGGAGACCAAAGAAAGGCAAGATGATGGTGCTGCAGGGTGCACGGAGGAAAGTTGCAGAGCTGAACGAGTCACAGAATCAGTTGAGATAAAAACGCTGGGGCCCCAGAGATGCTGGAGGGAACCAGGGAGGGGGCAACCACTCCAAACCAGGAGACACTTGGGGACCCAAATACAGATCCATACCCATCCACAGAATACAGGTCTATGGTAAAGGAGGTGGCAAAATTCCTGGCCAGCGACATTAAAAAGGCGGTGTGGGAGGCAGTAAGAGAGGCCGTGAAAGAGCTCCAGGAGATTTCTGCACAACATGCAAGCAGACTGGACTACCTAGAACAGCGTGTGTCAGACTTGGAAGACAAGCTGGCCACAATGGAACACAACCTAACAATATCACAGAAGCAGTCCAGTTGGATGAGTGATAAAATGGACGACCTGGAAAGTAGGTCGAGGAGGAACAACCTCAGAATCGTGGGCCTCCCAGAATCGATACTGCCCCAACAACTGGAGGATATATGCGAACTTAACCTCCCCAAGGCTTTGGGACTACAAGGACAGCACAAGGTAGAAAGAGCACACAGAGTAGGCCCGCCGAAGCAGGAGACACGCGACGGCCATAATACCAATGGGCAAGTTAACTCGCACTCCCAGAGGCCCAGGCAAGTTATCGCCAAATACCTTGACTTTAAAAAAAAAAAAGGAGAAAATACTACAAGCCTTTAGAAACAGGAGGCAGCCACTGATGGTCAGTGGCCACAAGGTGGTCCTCTTCGAGGACTTCTCTGCAGAAGTGACTAAGAAGCGCAATGTGCAGCATACTATTTATATGCAACATTCAATTGCAGCTCCTCTACCCAGCAACACTTAAGGTAAGAGGTCCAGACAGATCGGTCAAATCCTGGATGGGACCACAAGGAGGCCTATACAACCAGCCCGCGGAGGGGACCCTCAAGAAATCATGACACAGAATAGGAAGACGAGTGTCGGCCTGGGCAAACATGGAACACACCAGTGCAACGATCTCCTACCAGACAGGAAAGTGCGCCCCAACAAGTCAAGGAGACGGACACCCCACCAGCGCTGGATCGGATCACACCTATTTTGGAGCGTCAAGACTGACTGGCTATGAGAAGATGTCCATCGCTGACCCTGAGCAGAGAGTGTTTCCCACCCAACTTCCCCACTGTAACTAAAAAAGATAAAGGGGAAAAAGTATAATATCTTTTCCTGTTTTTACATATATATACAGTCATATGAAAAAGTTTGGGTACCCCTCTTAATCTTACTCATTTTTATTTGTTTAAAATTGGGTTTTTGGAACAGCTATTTCAGTGTGATATATGTAATAACTGATGGACACAGTAATGTTTCAGGATTGAAATAAGGTTTATTGTACTGACCAAAAACGTGAAATATGCATTATTTCAAAATTCTTTTTGCAAGTATCATAGCTTGTAAAACATTTTTGTAGCCAACTAAGAGTCTTTCAATTCTTGTTTGAAGGATTAGGGATTTTCATCCATTCTTCTTTGGAAAAATCTTCCACTTTTCTGAGATTTCTGGGTCTTACATTACATTGCTCATTTAAAGTCTAGACCAAAATCAAGGGACTGTGAGAGCCCTTCTAACACTTTCAGCTTGCGTCTTTTGAGGTAGTCTATTGGGAATTTTGAGGTGTGTTTAGAATCATTACCCATATGTAGAAGCCAACCTCTTTTCAATTTTAGCTTTATTTCAGATGGTGCTATATTTGCATCAAGAATTTATTGAAATGTAATTGAATCCAGTCTTCCCTCCACCCATGAAATGTTCCCCGTACCATTGGCTGGAACACAACCCCAACGCAAGATTGATCTACCTCCATGTTTAATGGTTGGCAAGATGTTCTTTTACTGAAATTCTGTGTCCTTTTTTCTCACACATATCTTTGATAATTTTGTCCAAACCGTTCTATTTTAACCTCATCAGGACTTGTTTCCAAAATGCATCAGTGTTGGCAGTGGATCACTCAGGATACTCTCAAAGCGTGTTGACAACAGAACGGAGCTTTAATTAGCATTAAACAGGTGCAGATATGATAGGCTTTATGGAATCAGGAATATACATATCTTAAGTGTCTCTGTGGAGCATCGGCAGGATGCTTCTCCTCTCATGCACAGACACAGGAAACTGAGTACAGTCACATGGTCTTTCCTGTGTGTGAGCCTCTGGGAGTGTTTTTTACATTTTTTATCTAACTTTATAGACAATACACAAACCTAGCAATAGAACACCTACATATACAGGAATGGAGTTGTTGCACTAAACATATTTCAACACCCCACTCAACAACTACTTATCCTGTTAGTCCCATTTCGGTTCTGAAATCCTCAAACTTGGCTCTTGACAATGTTTTTTTAATCTTTTTTTATTAAGTTTCAGAAATAACATACAGTTGTATGATATGATATTCCCCACATTTAAAGCCTGTAAAGTATAAATTGTCCATTCACAAAGACGTGCGTCTCAGATCTGTCTACATTTCATGTGGCGATATACGTGTCATGGTCTGTAATCAGTAAGTATGTGAGCTTAGTAAAGCAAAACTTTAACCCCCCCCCCCAAAAAAAAAAGAATAAAAGAAAAGAAAAAGAAGAGAATGAAAAAATGTATACTCTGCTCCCCGCACAGCCGCCTGTATACTCTGCTCCCTGCACAGCCGCCTGTATACTCTGCTCCGCGCACAGCCCCCTGTATACTCTGCTCCTCGCACAGCCGTACAGCCACCTGTATACTCTGCTCCCCGCAAAGCCGCCTGTATACTCTGCTCCCCGCACAGCCACCTGTATACTCTGCTCGCCGCACAGCCGCCTGTATACTCTGCTCCCCGCACAGCTGCCTGTATACTCTGCTCCCTGCACTGCTGCCTGTATACTCTGCTCCCTGCACTGCCGCCTGTATACACAGCCGCCTGTATACTCTGCTCCCCGCACAGCCGTACAGCCACCTGTATACTCTGCTCCCCGCACAGCCGCCTGTATACTCTGCTCCCCGCACAGCCGCCTGTATACTCTGCTCCCACGCACAGCCGCCTGTATACTCTGCTCCCCGCACAGCCGCCTGTATACTCTGCTCCCCGCACAGCCGCCTGTATACTCTGCTCCGCACACAGCCCCCTGTGTACTCTGCTCCTCGCACAGCCGTACAGCCACCTGTATACTCTGCTCCCCGCAAAGCCGCCTGTATACTCTGCTCCCCGCACAGCCACCTGTATACTCTGCTCCCCACACAGCTGCCTGTATACTCTGCTCCCCGCACAGCTGCCTGTATACTCTGCTCCCCACACAGCCGCCTGTATACTCTGCTCCCCGCACAGCCGCCTCTATACTCTGCTCCCCGCACAGCCACCTGTATACACAGCCGCCTGTTTACTCTGCTCCCCGCACAGCCGCCTGTATACTCTGCTCCCCGCACAGCCGCCTATATACTCTGCTCCCCGCACAGCTGCCTGTATACTCTGCTCCCCGCACAGCTGCCTGTATACTCTGCTCCCCGCACAGCCGCCTGTATACACAGCCGCCTGTATACTCAGCTCCCCGCACACCTGCCTGTATAGACAGCCACCTGTATACTCTGCTCCTGCACAGCCGCCTGTATACTCTGCTCCCCGCACAGCCGCCTGTATACTCTGCTCCCCTCACAGCCGCCTGTATGCTCTGCTCCCCTCACAGCCGCCAGTATACTCTGCTCCCCTCACACCCGCCTGTATACTCTGCTCCCCACAGAGCCGCCTGTATACTCTGCTACCAACAGAGCCGCCTGTATACTCTGCTACCCACAGAGCCGCCTGTATACTCTGCTACCCACAGAGCCGCCTGTATACTCTGCTACCCACATAGCCGCCTATATACTCTTCTACCCACAGAGCCCCCTGTATACTCTGCTACCCACTGACCCACCTGTATACACACAATTCATTTCACCGCGCTCCCGATGCAATTGCATCGGGCCTTTTTACTAGTTATCTATAAAGTGCAGTATTACAGTGATTTAAACCTCCTTTTCCATTACAAAACATCAAATACCTCATTTCTTTAATAAATATAAAGTGCCTAGTGCTCATTTGATAAAGCTATAACAGTGTTTACATAATATAAATACATTAATATATAAAGTGCCTCCAAGTGTTTTATATTTATCACATGTGCTTTACATTATCAGACTCACCCATCTCATGTTAATGGCGCTACCTCCCAGAGACCGGCGTCTTCCGGGTACCCTGGGCATGCGCAGTACTCCACCAATCCCTGCATAGTATGACGTCACTCGCCACATTCCACCAATCAATCCGATGCTCGGGCGGTCACATGATATTACAGCCAATAGCTCCATCGGCACTTCTATTATACATACAGCGTCGCTGCCCAGTGACGTCGTTTGTTTGTATTCAGGCTTCCATCCTCCATCTTTATTAAGGGCCAGTTTCTGCCCATACCGCCTACTGCATTAATGGCTACATAGTGTTTTAACTATTTCATATGGCATTGCCCCTACAGTACCAGGCTGTGATTAAGCCCTAATACGGCCACATAACATCACAGCTCAAGTCTACTAGGTCATTGTACAGGAGAATTAACCCCCATGCACAGGCCCCTAATATAGACTAGGACCGATCACCGGGAGCTATCAATGCCACCTTATCACTATAATGCCAAAAAATTTATTTATTTATTCAATTGTTATTCCTAATACGATTGGTGGATTACTCACATGCCACAGAGAGAAAAAATATATATTACCCCCCTCCTTTTTACTTTCATACATAGATGGATGAGTCTTCAAGTTACAGTCTTCTTTTACTTTCATCTAAAAAATATAAAAGATATAAAAAATAAATATATTATTTCTCATGAATATAACTACATACATAACTCTATTCAGCATATACCATCAGTAATGAGTTATCGAGGTTATACCTTTAGTTACAGTACAGGGCCTATCTTAAAATCTATATTCAGTCCCTGGGGTCTCAAGGTTTCAAGCCTATGTATCCACTCTAGCTCTAACAATTCTTGAGGAACCGAAATGTTCAGTCCTGATGGGCCAATAAAGAAAGGCATGATTTGCAACATGCTGTCCGATTTTTTGGTAACAATATTATTTTCACAGATATGTCTGAGAATAAAAATTGAGAAAAAGAGGACTCAACCATCTATTTTTAGTAAAAAAAATGTTTTAAATAATTTTTTCTTATGGTTTTTGTAAGATTCATATGTCTATTATTAATGTACATGTTTGGGGATACCATACTGACTTATAGAGCCACAGGTTTGAATAAGAATGTCAATGTGTTAAGAAACTGGAATCTAATATAGCATGTCACACAAGAGAGGTGTTGGTTGGAAAAGCAAATGTGGGATAAGAACACCCCAGTGAATGGTCAAAATGTGTGATGGAAAAGATTATTGGAATTCATTCTTTGTGATCCTAGTATATCACCCATAGGAGATGGAGGCCCTCCTCAGGGCCGCCATTAAGGCCTTACTGCCCTAACTGATTAAGGGGCCCGGCAGTTTTTAGAGTAGGCCATTTAAACAGGTGCTGGTGGGGGCGTGGGCATTTGGAGCAGGACCCGCCCCCTCTTGTTTTGTTGCAAGGGCAGCGGGCCCGCCTCTCCTGTGAGGAATTGCTGCAGTTGGGCCCCGCCCCCTGAGCTCTCTCTTCAGATGCAGGGTGTGTCGGAGTGGCGGCAGTGTCCAAGGAATTATTGAATACTGCTGGGATGCTGACGCTGCTTTGACCCCCCCTCCATGCACTGATGGCACTTCCAGGATCAGTGAGTGAGCTCAGCTTGGATATCAGAGCAGCTGAGCTCCTCCTGACCTGGAAGCGCTGATGCTGCGGAGGTGCCAGCTGCGTGAGGACCCTCTGTGAGCAGGACTAGGACAAGGTAAGCGCCAATGAGCTGAAGGGAGCCGGTGTGGGGGGAACAGGGGCCACAGAAAAGGGGCCACAAGAGGGAAGAAGCAGGGTGAATGGGGGGCCACAACAAGAGGGGAGAAACAGGGAGAATAGGGGGCCACAAGAGGGGAGGAAAAGGGAGAATGGGGGGCACAAGAGGGAGAAGCATGCAGAATGGGGGGGCCACAAGAGGTGAGAAGTAGTGTGAATGGGGGGGCCACAAGGGGAAAAGCAGGGAGAATGGGGAGGCACAAGAGGGAAGAAGCAGGGAAAATGGGGGGGGACAAAAGACAGGAGAAACAGGGTAAATGGGGGGGGCAAAAGAGGGGAGAAGCAGGGTACATGGGGGGGCACAAGTCTGAGTCCCTGCCTGTAAGTCCTCCATGCATATCTAGCCCGTATGTCTCTGGCTGAGTGTGCATGTGTGTGCCTGGCTGGGTGTGCATGTGTGTGTGCCTGGCTGGGTGTGCATGTTTGTGTGCCTGACTGAGTGTGCATGTGTGTGCCTGGCTGGGTGTGCATGTGTGTGCCTGATTGAGTGTGCGTGTGTGTGCCTGGCTGAGTGTGCATGTGTGTGCGTACCTGGCTGAGTGTGCATGTGTGTGCATGCCTGGCTGAGTGTGCATGTGTGTGTGTGCCTGGCTGGGTTTTCGTGTGTGTACCTGGCAAGGTGTGCATGTGTGTGTGTGGCCTGGCTAAGTGTGCATGTGTGTGTGTCTGGCTGGGGTGTGCATGTGTGAGCCTGGCTGAGTGTGCATGTGTGTGCCTGGCTGAATGTGCGTGTGTGAGCCTGGCTGAATGTGCGTGTGTGTGCCTGGCTGAGTGTGCGTGTGTGTGCCTGGCTGATTGCGTGTGTGTGTGCCTGGCTGAGTGTGCATGTGTGTGTGTGCCTGGCTTTGTGTGCATGTGTGTGCCTGGCTGGGTGTGAGTGTGTGTGCCTGGCTGGGTGTGAGTGTGTGTGCCTGGCTAGGTAACATAGTAACATAGTATTTAAGGTTGAAGGAAGACCTTAAGTCCATCTAGTTCAACCCATAGCCTAACATGTTGATCCAGAGGAAGGCAAAGAAAACCCATGTGGTAACACTAAGCTCCACATTGGGGAAAAAAATTCCTTCCTGACTCCACATACGGCAATCAGACTAGTTCCCTGGATCAACGCCCTATCAAAGAATCTAGTATATATAACTGGTAATATTATATTTTTCAAGAAAGGCATCCAGGCCTCTCTTAAATTTTAGTAGTGACTCACTCATTACAACATGATGTGGAAGAGAGATTCATAGTCTCACTGCTCTTACAGTAAAGAATCCACGTCTGTGATTATGATTAAACCTTCTTTCCTCCACACGTAGAGGATGCCCCCTTGTCCCCGTCTCAGGCCTAAGAGTAAAAAGATCATTAAAAAGGTCTCTGTACTGTTCCCTCATATATTTATACATTATTATAAGATCACCCCTAAGCCTTCTTTTTCCAAACTAAATAACCCTAAGTTTAATAACCTGTCTTGGTATTGCATACCCCTCAGTCCTCTAATAACCTTAGTCGCTCTTCTCTACACCCGCTCTAGTTCAGCTATGTCTTTCTTATACACCAAAGACCAGAATTGTACACAGTATTCTAAGTGTGGTTATTAGTGACCTGAATAGAGGTAAAATTATGTTCTCCTCGTGAGCATCTATGCCTCTTTTAATGCATCCCATTATTTTATTTGCCTTTGCAGCAGCTGCCTGACACTGTGCACTAAATGTGAGTTTATCATCTACCCATACACCCAGGTCTTTTTCAGTGGTAGTTTTGCCCAGTGTTTTATAATTAAGAACACAATTATACATTTTTTTTCCTCTGCCCAAGTGCATGACCTTACATTTTTCCCCATTAAAGCTCATTTGCCATTTATCAGCCCAAGCTTCTAGTTTATATAAATCCTCCTGTAATATAAAATTGTCCTCCTCTGTATTGCTAACCCTGCAGAGTTTAGTGTCATCTGCAAATATTGAGATTCTACGCTGTATGCCCTCTGCAAGGTCATTAATAAATATGTTAAAAAGAAATGGGCCCAATGCTGACCCCTGTGGTACCTCACTGTTAACTGTGACCCATTCTGAGTGTGTTCTATTAATAACCACCCTTTGTTTCCTATCACTGAGCCAGTTCTTAACCCACTTACAAATATTTTCCCCTATCCCCATTGCTCTCATTTTATGTATCAACCTTTTGTGTGACACCATATCAAAAGCTTTTGAAAAGTCCATATACACCACATCCACTGCATTTCTTTGGTCCAATCCAGAACTTACCTTTTCATAGAAGCTTATTAGATTAGTTTGACAGGAACGGTCCCTCGTAAACCCATGTTGATATTGGGTCATGAGGTTATTTTCATTCAGATACTCCAGTATAGCATCTCAAAGAAAACCTCTAGGATTTTACCCACAGTAGAGGTTAAGCTTACTGGCCTATAATTTCCAAGTTCAGTTTTTGTCCCCTTTTTGAATATTGGCACCACATTTGCTATACTCCAGTCCTGTGGTACAGACCCTGTTAATATGGAATCTTTAAAGATTAAAAATAATGGTTTATCTATGACGGTACTTAATTCCTGCAGTACTCTGGGTGTATCCCATCCGGGCCTGGGGATTTGTCAACTTTAGTGATTTTTAGATGGTGCCGTACTTCCTGTTGGGTTAATCAGGTTACATTTAATGGAGAGTTTTTGTTATCACTGATCATGTTGTCTATCATGGGATATTCTTGTGTAAATACTGTTGGAAAAAAGTCATTTAGCATATTGGCTTTTTCCTCATCCTCATCCTCATCCACCATTTCACCCAGACTATTTTTAAGGGGGCCAACACAATCATTTTTTAGTTTCTTACTATTTATGTAGTTAAAGAATATTTTGAGATTTTTTTTTTACTTTCTCTGGCATTGAGTCTTTCCGTCTCAATCTTTGCTGCCTTGATTTGCTTTTTACAGATGTTATTTGATTTTCTGTATTTATTTAATGCTTCATCACTACCTACTTGCTTTAATTCCCTTAATACTTCCTTTTGTGTTACTTATTGCACCCCTTACAGCCTTATTTAACCATAGTGGCTTCCTCCTATTTCTAGCATGTTTATTCCCATAGGGTATATATTGTGCACAGGTCCTTTTCAGGATGCTAATAAATGTCTCCCATTTGCTTTGTGTACATTTATGTCTCAGGACATTGTCCCAGTTTATTGCATTAAGATCATCTCTCACCCATTCGAAATTTGCCTTCCTGAAGTTTAGTGTCCTTGTAGCCCCTCTACTACACATCTTATTAAAGGATACTTGAAAACGTATTATTTTGTGATCACTATTACCCAAGTGACCTCCAACCTGTATATTTGATACGTGTTCCAGCCTATTGGTTAATATTAGGTCTAACAGTGCCCCCCTTCTTGTTGGGTCCTGAACCAGTTGTGAAAGGTAATTGTCTCTCATAGTTGTCAAAAACCTATTACCTTTGCTGGAACTGCAGGTTTCTGATCCCCAATGTATTTCAGGGTAGTTGAAGTCCCCCTTAATAATAACTTCTCCCTGAGTCGCTGCTTCATCTATTTGCTTTATAAGGATATTCTCCTCCACTTCCATTAATGTTGGAGACTTATAACAAACCCCTATTAGTAATTTATTATTTTTCCCCCTCCGCTTATCTCCACCCACAGGGACTCTCATTTTCATCAGATTCACATATATTATCACGAAGGATGGGTTTTAAGGATGATTTTACATATAAACACACACCTTCCCCTCGCTTATTTGTATGGTCATTTCTGAACAGACTATTGCCCTGTAAATTAACAGTTCAGTCATGGCTCTCGTCCAGCCATGTCTCCGAAATCCCAAACATGTCATAATTATTTTCCAGCAAAATTAATTCTGATTCCTCCATTTTGTTGGTGAGGCTTCTGGCATTAGTATACATGCACTTTATGCATCTCTCTTTACCTCTATTTCTTCTTACTATATTGACTGTTCTAACCCCACCCCCCATGACACCCCCAATTTCATTACTTGTGCCCATGTTACTATTTACACTATCTTCCCCTCCTATACAATGAATACCCTCTCCCCCATCCCTAGTTTAAACACTCCTTCAACCTTCTAACCATATTCTCCCCAGCACAGCTGCACCCTCCCCATTGAGGTGCAGCCCGTCCCTAGCATAGAACCTGTAGCCAACAGAGAAGTCGGCCAAGTTCTCCAGGAACCCAAACCCCCCCTTCCTACACCAGTTCCTGAGCCACTTATTTATCTCCCTAATCTCCCTTTGCTTCTCTGGTGTGGCACGTGGTTCAGGCAGTATTTCAGAGAATACTACCTTGGAGGTCCTTGTCTTAAGGTTGCAGCCTAATTCCTTGAAATCATCTTTAAGGACCTTCCACCTACCTCTAACTTTGTCATTTGTGCCAATGTGCACCATGACCGCTGGGTCCACACCAGCCCCTCCCAGTAATCTGTCAACCCGATCAGCGATGTGCCGAACTAGAGCGCCAGGTAGGCAGCACACTGTTTGACGATCTCTGTCTTTGTGACAGATTGCCATATCTGTTCCCCTAATAATTGAGTCCCCCACTACCAGCACCTGTCTGGCCTGTCCTGCTCTCCTGTTTTCCCCCTTACTGGATCAGACACTCCTCTGGCTTTCAGAGGTCATGCCTTGCTGCAGCCGTGCTATCCCTGTACTGACACTCCCCTCATCTGCCAACTTAGCAAATTTATTGGGGTGTGCCAGATCAGGGCTAGCCTCCCTGGCACTCTTCCCTCTACCCCGCCTTCTAACTGTCACCCAGCTAGCTGCCTCACAGTCCTGCAGCTCCATGCTACCATCCTCCCCCACATCTATCCCATTGAACAGGTGTTCAGTGAGCAGCAGACTCCTTTTAATATTGTCTATGGATCTCAGTGTCGCCAGCTGTTTATTTAGATCCAGTATCTGGGCTTCCAAATGCACAGCATGCTCACATCTCACACAGCAGTATGCACCCTTGACCGGCTGTTCAAAAATTGCATACATGTGACAAGATGTACACTGGATGGCATTGTCAATTATGGAGCTCATTTCCTAATGGGGATTGTACTAGACAGATAAGTAAAAAGAAATGTAAAGTGTTATTAAAATACAACCAGCAATTCAGTAAGTCCTTCCTTCCAAACTCCTTGAATCCAAAGTCACTGAATCACAAGTCACACATTTTCTTCCGTTCGCACTTATGCTCCGTTCACACTCAGCTCGTTATACTCGCTAAGGAAGAATATTTAAGGATTTTTTTTTTCCCCCTTCAGCAGAAATCCAACCTACAGCTCAGTGAACTTTCAAAGGACTGGAAGCCCCAACCAGTTGCTTCTTATAAACCCTTAATTATGAACCACCACCCTTAATTAACCCCTTGTGAGTATAGCTACACCACAGGATTTAAGTGCAATTGTTAACCCTTAACTTACAGGTAGTAAAATAAGATACTGTAAACTTGCATGTGTGCATGTATGTGTGTGCACTGCTTGGTGGTAGGGCTTAGTTGTAGTGTGGAGTAGGGAGGGGTGGCAACAGGAGTCACTTGGTTAGACAGAGTCAGATGGTGAGAGAAAGTGAGTCTGCTGACAGCCTTCGGGCTGTGCACAGTCTCCAATGTGTATACGTCCCGCAGCAGTCACTAATGTGCACACAACCCTCAGCAGCTTTTAATGTGCATACGTCTCCCATCTGTCTCCATTGTGCATTTGTTCTGCAGCTGTCTCCATTGTGCATTTGTTCCGCAGCCGTCTCCATTGTGCATTTGTCCCACAGCCATCTCCATTGTGTATACGGGCAGCAGCAGTCTCTATTGTGTATTCTCTATTGTGTGTATAGCCCGCAGCCATCTCCATTGTCTATATGGCCAGCAGCCATCTCCATTGTCTTTACAGCCCGCAGCGATATCTATTGTGTATACAGCTAGCAGCCATCTCTATTGTGTATTCTCTATTGTGTATACAGCTATTGTGTATTCAGCCCACAGGAGTCTCAAGTGGGTATGTGTGTAATATATAATAGAGAGAGAGAGAGTGTTAAAAAAAAAGGAAAAACAGCACAAAAAATAGAAAAAAGTGAAAGTCCACTTTTTTCTATTTTTTTGTGTTGTTTTTCCTTTTTTTACTCTATTGTAAGGAACCACCTGGATTGCTGGTTGGGAAAGCTTTGCACATAAATTGAGGTAATTTTTGGTGCTGTTCCAATTTTTCACTATAAATATAATGTATGTTTGGGTGGAGGCGGAGCATTGGTGGAGGCAGAGTATCAGGGGGGGCCCAAAATTTTGGCAGTAAGTGGCCCCAAAATTCCTAGTGGGAGCTATGACCCTCCTATTTTATAGGGGTGGTCACCATGCTCCAGGATCACAGGGGTCATTCATCCTATTAGCAGAGTTCTTAACAAACTGTGTATACAGACTGCCTTATAAAACCTTATATTAGTGGCATGCTTTAATACAAGGGTTGGGAACCTTTTTCTGCCAGGTGCCATTTGGAAATTTACCCCAATCTTTGGGGGCTGCACAAAATTATCGCCTTGAAAATTATCCTCTATATTTGGTTAAACTATCAACTCCTCCTGCTGCGGTGGCTGGAGCTGCTTCTCTTTGGTGTGGCTGTGATGTTAGGTGATATTAATCATGTTGCTTTTACAATTGTTTTTCTAGGTTTGCAGGTTTCCAGGTTTGCTGGGACCATAGACATCACAGTAGAGGCTGGGGGAATATACGTCAACTGGGGAGGCTGAAGTTGGGGCATAGAGATCACTGGGAACTGGATTTAAAAGGTAGGCAGTTGGCAAAACGTGTCTTCCAGCCCAAGTACTGTGGTCCCCAGTACTCTGCCCGAGGGCGGCAAAAAAGGTCATCGAGGGCCGCATGCGGCCCTGGGGCCTAAGGTTCCCCACCCCTGCTTTAATATATGGGCACATAAAATGATAGTTCCCTTAATAAAAATGGAGCAGAGGGAGCTAGAACAAGTAGTGCCTATGCTCTGAGTGAGAGAAGTGGAAGTGATGTAAACTAATGGCATGACATCATGTAGATCAGTATGGACATGTAGAATTCATGCGCGATGATGCATGCACTCTACGTGCCCGTGAATCAGGAAGTAATGTGGCTGATGACTTATTGGGGCCCCAGACATGGCCCCAGAAGCTCATCAAGAGAATGCCAAGAGTGTGCAAAGCAGTAATCAAAGCAAAAGGTGGCTACTTTGAAGAACCTAGAATATAAGACATATTTTTAGTTAGTTCACACTATTTTGTTAAGTATATAATTCCACATGTGTTAATTCATAGTTTGGATGCCTTCAGTGTGAATCTACAATTTTCATAGTCTTTGAATGAGAAGGTGTGTCCAAACCTTTGGTCTGTACTGTAGATTTTTACTGTATTTGATTGTGAACACAAAAATTGTGAACACAAAAATTTTATTTGTACATAAGAATTCACTTTAAACAATGTAATACAATTATATAGATAAGGGCCCATTCACATCAGCGGTTTACACTGATGTGTGGCAGATCCCGCAGGTGGTGTTGCATTTGCCGGATCTGCCGCCAATTGGCTGACTTGCGGCCCGGATCCAGCAAGCCCCATGCATTGTTTGTGGGGCTTGCGGTCCGGTGCGGCAAGTGCGGTTCTGCCGAATGCAGATCCGTCACTTGTGGCCGCGAAAAAAACACACAGCTAGCACTTGCCGCACCGGACCGCAAGCCCCATAGATCGAGTCCAGTACGGCTCACACCACTTTGGTCCCGTGTATTTATATACAGACTACTCATTTGCATTTATAAACACTCGTGTGTTTATATATCACTAGCTGTGAGCCCGATGCAAATGCATCGGGATTCTAGAACGTGCATTAATTTGATTATAGTAGTTATAGCTGTTAGCCTGATGCAAATGCATCGGGTATCTAAAATATGTTTATTGTTTTTTTAAAGATTTTTAAATAATAATCGCATCATCAATAGCAATAATATAAGCCATAGCATTATTATTAGCAGTAATAGCAGTATTAATAGCATTATTAGCAGTATTATGAGCATTAATAACAGTATTAATAGCATTAATAGCATTATTATTAGCATTAATAGCATTATTAATAGCATTATTAGCATTAATAATAGCATTAATAACATTATTAATAGCATTAATAGCATTATTATTAGCATTAATAGCATTAATAATAGCATTATTAGCATTAATAATAGCATTAATAACATTATTAATAGCATTAATAGCATTATTATTAGCATTAATAGCATTAATAATAACATTATTAGCATTAATAATAGCATTAATAACATTATTAATAGCATTAATAGTAATTATTTAGCATTAATAGCATTAATAATAGCATTATTAGCATTAATAATAGCATTAATAACATTATTAATAGCATTAATAGCATTATTATTAGCATTAATAGCAATATTAATAGCATTAATAGGATAAATTAGCATTAATAGCATTAATAGCATAATTAATAGCATTAATAGCATTATTAATAGCATTAATAGCATTATTATTAGCATTAATAGCATTAATAATAGCATTAATAGCATTAATAATAGCATTAATAACATTATTAATAGCATTAATAGCATTATTATTAGCAATAATAGCATTAATAGCATTATTATTAGCATTAATAGCATTAATAATGCCATTAATAGGATAAATATTAGCATTGATAGCATTAATAGCATAATTAATAGCATTATTAATAGCATTAATAGCATTATTATTAGCATTAATAGCATTAATAGGATAAATATTAGCATTAATAGCATTAATAGCATTATTAATAGCATTAATAGCATTATTATTGGCATTAATAGCATTAATAATAGCATTATTAGCATTAATAATAGCATTAATAACATTATTAATAGCATTAATAGCATTATTATTAGCATTAATAGCATTAATAGCATTATTATTAGCATTAATAGCATTACTAATACCATGAATAGGATAAATATTAGCATTAATAGCATTAATAGCATAATTAATAGCATTAATAGCATTATTAATAGCATTAATAGCATTAATAGCATTAATAGCATTATTATTAGCATTAATAGCATTAATAATACCATGAATATGATAAATATTAGCATTAATAGCAATAATAGCATAATTAATAGCATTAATAGCATTATTAATAGCATTAATAGCATTAATAGGATAAATATTAGCATTAATAGCATTAATAATAGCATTAATAGCATTAATAGGATAAATATTAGCATTAATAGCATTAATAGCATAATTAATAGCATTAATAGCATTATTAATAGCATTAATAGCATTAATAATAGCATTATTAGCATTAATAATAGCATTAATAACATTATTAATAGCATTAATAGCATTAATAGCATTATTATTAGCATTAATAGCATTAATAATACCATGAATAGGATAAATAATTAGCATTAATAGCATTAATAGCATAATTAATAAGCATTAATAGCATTATTAATAGCATTAATAGCATTATTATTAGCATTAATAGCATTATTATTAGCATTAATAGCATTAATAATACCATGAATATTAAATATTAGCATTAATAGCAATAATAGCATAATTAATAGCATTAATAGCATTATTAATAGCATTAATAGCATTAATAGGATAAATATTAGCATTAATAGCATTATTAATAGCATTAATAGGATAAATATTAGCATTAATAGCATTAATAGCATAATTAATAGCATTAATAGCATTATTAACAATGTAATACAATTATATAGATAAGGGCCCATTCACATCAGCGGTTTACACTGATGTGTGGCAGATCCCGCAGGTGGTGTTGCATTTGCCGGATCTGCCGCCAATTGGCTGACTTGCGGCCCGGATCCAGCAAGCCCATGCATTGTTTGTGGGGCTTGCGGTCCGGTGCGGCAAGTGCGGTTCTGCCGAATGCAGATCCGTCACTTGTGGCCGCGAAAAAAACACACAGCTAGCACTTGCCGCACCGGACCGCAAGCCCCATAGATCGAGTCCAGTACGGCTCACACCACTTTGGTCCCGTGTATTTATATACAGACTACTCATTTGCATTTATAAACACTCGTGTGTTTATTATCACTAGCTGTGAGCCCGATGCAAATGCATCGGGATTCTAGAACGTGCATTAATTTGATTATAGTAGTTATAGCTGTTAGCCTGATGCAAATGCATCGGGTATCTAAAATATGTTTATTGTTTTTTTAAAGATTTTTAAATAATAATCGCATCATCAATAGCAATAATATAAGCCATAGCATTATTATTAGCAGTAATAGCAGTATTAATAGCATTATTAGCAGTATTATGAGCATTAATAACAGTATTAATAGCATTAATAGCATTATTATTAGCATTAATAGCATTATTAATAGCATTATTAGCATTAATAATAGCATTAATAACATTATTAATAGCATTAATAGTATTATTATTAGCATTAATAGCATTAATAATAGCATTATTAGCATTCATAATAGCATTAATAACATTATTAATAGCATTAATAGTATTATTATTAGCATTAATAGCAATATTAATAGCATTAATAGGATAAATATTAGCATTAATAGCATTAATAGCATAATTAATAGCATTAATAGCATTATTAATAGCATTAATAGCATTATTATTAGCATTAATAGCATTAATAACATTATTAATAGCATTAATAGCATTATTATTAGCAATAATAGCATTAATAGCATTATTATTAGCATTAATAGCATTAATAATGCCATTAATAGGATAAATATTAGCATTGATAGCATTGATAGCATAATTAATAGCATTAATAGCATTATTAATAGCATTAATAGCATTATTATTAGCATTAATAGCATTAATAGGATAAATATTAGCATTAATAGCATTAATAGCATTATTAATAGCATTAATAGCATTATTATTGGCATTAATAGCATTAATAATAGCATTATTAGCATTAATAATAGCATTAATAACATTATTAATAGCATTAATAGCATTATTATTAGCATTAATAGCATTAATAGCATTATTATTAGCATTAATAGCATTACTAATACCATGAATAGGATACATATTAGCATTAATTAGCATATAATAGCATAATTAATAGCATTAATAGCATTATTAATAGCATTAATAGCATTATTATTAGCATTAATAGCATTAATAGCATTATTATTAGCATTAATAGCATTAATAATACCATGAATAGGATAAATATAGCTAACATATAATAGCATTAATAGCATTATTAATAGCATTAATAGCATTAATAGGAAATAATAGCATATTAATAGCATAATACTATGTTGTATTAGCATTAATAGCATTAATTAATAGCATTAATGCATAATAGCATTAATAGATATAATAATTAAGCATTATAATAGCATTAATAGCATAATATTAATAGCATTAATAGCATTATTAATAGCATTAATAGCATTATTAGCATTAATAGATAATATTAGCAAAATTATAAATAGCATTAATAATATTAAGCATTAATAGCATTATTATTAATAATAGCATTATTAAATTAAGCATTAATAGCATATAATTATTATAGCATTAATCATTAGCATTAATATACATTAAATAGATTATTACATTATTAGCATATATTACATAATAGCATTAATATAGCATTATAGCAATAATTAATAGCATTAATAGCATTATTAATAGCTATAGATTAATAGCATTATTATTACATTAAATAGCATTATAATAATAGCATTAATAGCATAAAATAGCATTAATAGCATTATTAATAGCATTAATAGCATATTATAGCATAATAGCATTATTAATAGCATTAATAGCATTAAATAATAGCATTAATAGCATTAATAATAGCATTAATAACATTATTAATAGCATTAATAGCATTATTATAGCATTAATAGCATTATTAATAGCATTATTGATTAATAGCATTAATACATATAGCATAATATTAATAGCATTAATAATAGGATTATATTAGCATTATAGCATTAATAATTAATAATAAATTAGCATTAATAGCATAATAGCATATAAATAATAGCATTATTAATTAGCATTAATAGCATTATATTAGCATAATAGCATTATAATAGCATTAAAATTATTTACATTAATAGCATTATTATTAGCATTAATAGCATTAATAATAGCATTATTAGCATTAATAATAGCATAAATAATATATATTTATAGCATTAATAGCATATATTATTAGCATTAATAGCATTATAATTAGCATAATACATTATAATTAGCATTAATACTTATTTAATGTATATTTTTATTAATTATTTATTAATTTTATTATTTATTTTATTATTATTTAATTATTTTTTAATTATTTTTTTAAATTATTAAATTATAATATTAGGCTGAGAGCCCCGTTCTCTTTCAGCCATAAAGGGTGATATATTAGCATATTTAATTTTTTATTATATTTTTATTGAATATTTATTATTTATTAATTTATTTTTATATTATTTTAATATTTTTAATTATTTTTTTTATTATTAAATTTAAATTATTTAGGCTGAGACCCAGTTTCATTTCAGGTCCTAAAGGCGATAATTATTAATTATAGCATTATTATTAATATATTTATTATTATTATTTTTTTTAATATTATTTTTTATTATTTTTTAATTTATTTTTTATTATTATTTTTTTATTATTAATTAATTATTTATAATTCTTTTTTATATATTATTAATTTATTATTTATGAGCCCAGTTTCTTTCAGGTCCCTGAAAGGGTATTAATTTACATTATTTAATTTTTATTATATTTTTATTAAATTATTTTATTTTATGTATTTTTATTATTTTTATTAATTTATATTTAGGTGAGACCATCTTTCATGTCCGCTAAAAGGCTATTAATTGCATATATTTAATTTTATTATTATTATTTTTATTGAATTATTAGACATTTCTAATTTATTTTATATTTTTTTTATTTTTATTATTTTTATATGGACCAGTTTTCTTCAGCCAAGCAGTATATTAGCAATATCTCTTATTATTGATTTTATTTAATTATAATTTTTTGTCAGTTCCATTGAAATACATTAGCGGTGTGTCGGCGATTTTATGGCCGCCCACCTGGTTCTATTTGTCGGCCCTAAAATCGCGGACACACCGCTAATGCATGTCTATGGGCAGTCCGCCCGATTTCGGATTGGAAGCAGACCAATCAGAATTCGAGCTCACTGCCCATATTCTGATTGGTCGCTGTCTACTTCCCTCAGCCAATCAGAAGAGCCCCTCACATCTCATTGACATAGAATGGTGGATTTGTCGTCCATTCTATGTTAATGATAAGTGAAGAGGACGTCGGAGCTGGAAGTTGGCGGAAAGAAGACAGAAGATCCCCGGGGCCGGACGAAGAGGCGGAGATGGCGGAAAGAAGAGAGAAGACCCCCGGGGCCGGAGGAAGAGGACGCCTGGCCGGACGGAGGATTTGTGGATCGGACGGACGATCAGATGACTAAGAAGGCATGTAAGTGATCGACGGGGACGTTAGGGTAGGGGACGGCGGGGGCTTCGGGTGTAGGGCTTTAGGTGTTAGCGACAGCGGCGGGGGAAAGCGGCGGGAGCTTAGGAGGCGGCGGGGCTTAGGGGGTTAGGTGCGGCGGGGCTTAGGGGGTAGGGGCATAGGTGCGGCGGGTCGGGGCTTAGGGTGTAGGGGTGCGGCGGACTTAGGGGGTAGGGGCTTAGGTGCGGCGAGTGGGGGCTTTTAGGTGCGGCGGGGCTTAGGGGGTAGGGGGTTAGGTGTGGCGGGGCTTATGGGGTAGGGGCTTAGGTGTCGCGGGGCTTTTAGTTGCGGCGGGGCTTAGGGGGTAGGGGATTAGGTGCGTCTGGTCGGGGGTTAGGTGCGGCGGGGCTTAGGGTGTAGGGGCTTAGGTGCGGCGGTGCTTAGGGGGTAGGGGCTTAGGTGGGGCGGGTCGGGGCTTAGGATGCGGCGGAGCTTAGAGGGTAGGGACTTAGGAGCGGCGGAGTTAGGGGGTAGGAGCTTAGGTGCGGGGTGGGTGTGCGGACATGGGGTGGCTGTGCGGACATGGGGGGGCTGTGTGTACGACATGGGGGTGGCTGTGCGGACATGGGTGGGGCTGTGCGGACATGGGGGGGGCTGTGTGGACATGGGAGGGGCTGTGCGGACATGGGAGGGGCTGTGCGGACATGGGGGGGTCTGTGCGGACATGGGGGGGGTCTGTGCGGACATGGGGGGGTCTGTGCGGACATGGGGGGGGCTGTGCGGACATGGGGGGGGCTGTGCGGACATGGGGGGAGGCGAATTGTGGGTAGCGGGCGGCACTGGGGCACAGAGGCACAGGGGCACAGGCTCCGGAGCACTGTGTCAGCATGTGCTGACAGCAGCTGCTCCGGAGCGGGATGACAGCGGCGAGGGGTCGCAATGCCCGCTACGCGGGCAATGCCTCGCACGACGTGGTGACGTCACAGTGTGACATAGCCACGGCGTGCCGGGGGCCGACACAAACGTGCCTATGGCAATTATATAGTAGATAACCTGCAACTAACATCTTATCTCTTTTCTGTACTTGATACCAGGTGCTCTGTTGCACACGTATGAGTCTCTTATCTGCTTTCACCATTGTGATTATTTGTATATGATATGACATTTTTGTGAGTGCAATTTGACTTATTGATTGTGTTGGCCCCAACATCATTAGTATTATGTCTCCTGATTCATACTGGTTTTTGACAACCTAAGTATAATTCTTACATTGGTCTTATTACCCATGTCATCTCTGTGTCAGCATTTTCACACTCTGTATATACATTGTGGTTGTGGCCTTGGGAACGCCCCATGGTTTTAAATGTTTTTATTCTGTCTTGTGCCTGTACATTAATAAAGTTTAATTTTTTACTCTATATTACTTGTTATGTGTTGCTCCCATTTGTGCCATGTCTTTTCTTTGTATGACATAAGCCCCATAGATAATGCATGGGGCTTGCTGGATCAGGGCTGCAAGTCGGCCGTTAGGCGGCAGATCCAGCAGATGCGGCACCACCTGCCGAATCTGCCGCACATCAGCGTAACCGCTGATGTGAAAGGAGCCTTAATGATGTAATTATTTTTAACACTGATTGTAATGAAAGGACAATATAAAAGGCCATTACTATTGCACTATTGGCATCAGTTAAGGCTGGCTTCAGACTGCGTGTCTGATCCGATCCGTAGCTGTCCGCTTGAGGCAGACAGCCGCGGACCGGATCAGCACACAGGACTGGGGGCTATTATGCCCCCGATCCTGTTTGCAGCCGCACGCAGCTCCCGATGCTAATAGGTGAGGACCGCGGGCGCCGCGGTCCTGACCTGTCAGCTGGTTCAGCTGCGTGCGGCTGCAAACAGGATCGGAGGGCATAATAGCCCCCAGTCCTGTGTGCTGATCCGGTCCGCGGCTGTCTGCCTCAAGCGGACAGCTATGGATCGGATCAGACACGCAGTCTGAAGCCGGCCTAAGAAAAGTTCTTCAAACTGAAACGTTGTGGCAACATGGGGCCAATTAAAGGTTGGTGAAAACGCATATTCCTGTAGTGCTGCCTGCATTATTTTTTATGTATGGATTTGCTGCAATTTTAAGATTGCTGGGAATATTTTTTGCACCCTGAACAGCGTTCAATTAGCCAAGTGCTGCTCTATTTTTTGTTTTTTTCTAGCTGTAGAAAACTGGAGCAAATGGTTGAGTGAATAAATGAACGACGCAAATGTTACTGTTAGCAAAATGATAAAATGTTACACAGTTTATATATATATATATATATATATATATACGGTACATATGCAATACGTTGTGAAAGTATTTGGCCCCCTTGAACTTTTCAACCTTTTGCCGCATTTCGGGCTTTAATCATCCTATAATATAGTCGCCTTATCGTGTCTGTCTGTCTCTCTGTAACGGAAATCCTGCATCGCTGATTGGTCGCCGCTGAGCGGGGCGACCAATCAGCGACAGGCACAGTTTGACCGCGAATTGGCGCAGGATTTGAATCACGCATGCCATCGCTGCCATCAGGAGATCAGCGGCGCTAGCCACTGATTTCCCAACGGTAGCCGTGGGTCATCTTCTGCAGAGGTCAGCGGCGATGCAGCCGGAAGATGACCGGCGCTAGCCTGTCATCTCCCGGCTGCTCGCAGCAGAAGTACCCCGACCGCCATATTGGAACACCCAAGTTATGGGTAGTCCGATATGGCAGCCGAGATTCAAATCCCCCGCCAAGCAGCGCCGGACAACAACCAACGACCTCAATTCTACGCCTTAGAGTGACAGGGTCCCAACGACCGCCATATCATTGCTACATCACTGGTGAGATCTGACTGTTTGACATCTCACCAGCGATCATGTAGTGACGCTCCAGGTCGTATCGTTGTCGGGATCGCTGGAACGTACCCGAGTGTGACGGTACCTTACTGATCGCTCATTGCATTATTCTTAAATCTTCATAAATAAACTACATATATATTCTAGAATACCCGATGCGTGAGAATCGGGCCACCATCTAGTAAAGATATAAAATTCTAATTTTTTTGTAAAGTATCAACAACAAGTGGGACACAATCGTGAAATGGAACGAAATTTATAGGATATTTTAAACTTTTTAAAAAAATAAAAAACTGAAAAGTGGGGCGTGCAATATTATTCACCACCCTTTACTTTTGGTGCAACAAACTCACTCCAGAAGTTCAATGTAGATCTCTGAATGCACCTGCTCTGTGATAGTCTGAGGGTTCTGTTTCAAGTGCAGAGAGCACCATGAAGACCAAGGAACACACCAGGCAGGTCCGAGATACTGTTTTGGTGAAATTTAAAGCCAGGTTTGGATACAAAAAGATTTCCCAAGTTTTAAACATCTCAAGGAGCACTGTGCAAGTGATCATATTGAAATGGAAGGAGTATCAGACCACTGCAAATCTACCAAGACCCGGCCGTCCCTCTAAACTTTCATCTCGAAGAAGGCGAAGACTGATCAGAGATGCCAAAAGCCAGTCTGCAGCATTTTCCTGTGCGAGGTTAAAAAGCGCATATCCGGGACTGCTCAGTGGAGCCGGCGGGTGCATGATGCATAAGGTTAGCATAGCAGGGCACAGGTAGGCGGCGCATAGTGTTATCTGCCGTTAATGCTATGCGCTATACCTGCCTGGTTCTAAGATTTTCACAGATGCGCAAGGCTAGGGTCATAACGCAAATGTGACCCTATCCTTAGTGTCTTCAGCTGAATGGTCCAAAAAGGCATTTAAATAATGGGGAACTTAGATACTGTAGCAACAAGGCCAGAACATGAGGGTAGAAACCAAAAAAGAGGTTGTGATTACAAAAGGTAGATGGAAATCTATTGGGAATGTTAGGTTTGGGAAGAAATGTGCCCATGTGGTGCAGTGTGTGTACTAAATAAAAACTGTGGAATGGAGTAGGGCTCAGTGGGTACAGTGTGTGTGGTGACTGCAACAGTAGAGGAGATAAAGTGGTGGTGCACTGTAGTTCACAAAGGATGAGCCAGAGTTAATCTGTAAATAAAAGAGTGTTCAATGAGTAGATTGTTCTTCTGTAATGTTACAAGTACCGCATCCCCATATTGGAAGAACCTTTAAATAAAAGTTTTTTCATTTTATGATGTTGAGTTGGTGGGCGAGGTAGGGCCTCTCTGTGGAGCAGCACTAGCCCCGCTGAGTGGGCCCCAGCTGGCCCCTCAGTGCAAAAGTTATATTTACAGTGAGTCCCACCAAGGGTTAAGCATGCATCCAGTCCATAAGGCTTTTTAGAAACAGTTTATTTACAAAGTCTCACGTAGCACCGGCACTCATATTGAACATTTCCTAAACAGGATATTCACAGTTCTACGTTTGCTGCAAGCTGCTCCCCATTGTCCCGGTGATGCCAGGTTCCCGTACTGCACACCACATGAATCTGCTGTGAATCCATACAGTCTGAACCGTTCAGGCCCTACTCCTTCCTCGGGGATCCTTTCGAAAGTACTATAGACAAGGTTTTCCTTCACCATTCATTCTGGGGTGGCTAGGATTTACTGTGCTACTACCAGAGGAGAACAGCTGCAATTTAGGGCCCTGCCAGAGGCAAGGAGACAGGGCCAACACCGGAAGGAGCACGTTGTATTGTAGTTAAGGTTAGTGTCCTTTTTCTAGTATCAATTCCTGTATTTGACCCAAAGAGTCTGATATATTAGAAATCAGATACTGTTTCCAGCGATCTATTACTACTTTGGAACTCTTCTTGCTCCCACATGCATACAGTCCCTTTTAGTACTTAATCCCCTCCCACAAGGATACCAATAATAATTATTATTAATTTAAACCCTTTCATAGTGGGGCACAGCCTGGGGGAGCAGCTTTACACCTTTGGCCACTAGATCACTCTTAACTACATGTTCCATCCATACAATCATAAAACACAATGCACATTTTAAATAATAATGAATTACCCTCACCTCTTTACAATAACATCTTGTGTCATGCCAGTGACATTTTGGTAGCCAAGAACCCACTGCCCAATAGGGGTGCTAGGTCTCTGGCCCTACCTCCTGCACCTTTAGACCACACTAACACCTCACATCTAGTCTATGCCCTTAGAAGGAATACATCTTAGCAATCAAAGTATGCCTTTACCATTTCAGGCCACAAAACTGAACAACTAAACATGAAATATCTTGGAAATGTAACACAAATCAAAATAGGTTTTCTACTAAATTTTCGCTGTGTATCTCCATGACAACTTCTAGTGTCCCAGAAAATGTTCACCCTACTGTTTGTGTTTCATCCTTGGCACAGCACAGTACCCATATTTTATATGACACATTAATAGATTGAATTGTCACCTAAAATCAGCTGTCAAAACCTCACGGGATTGTATATCCAGTATTACATCTTCTCAATAAAGCGATTGCTGAGTTTCCATTGTTCAATGTTCAGTAAAATAAACTGTTTTCATAATTTACTTTATATTTTATCCACAATAAATTTGGAGTTAGATAATATTTTCAGCATGATGTAGTATTGACCTCAGATTGTCTCTGTAATTGCTAGGCAATACATTTAAGCACAGTACAATTTTCTCCATTTCATTTTTCTAGAATCTAGTACGTAAATACTGTTCTTTGACAAAGTGAAGATCGACTCTTTTAACATTAGATGAGGAAAATGAAGTTGAGTGGGGTTGGTTGGGAGCAAATTCTAGATAATATTTTCAGAAAGTTTTTTTTCGGCTTGTATAAGTCACCTAAAGCGAGAATATACTGTATTCCCAATGGTTTTTTTTTTATCAGTTCCTTGTGAACTCCAAACGATAGTCTCCACTACTCGCCAATATTGCATTGGAACTGCTGGATTGCTATGTAAATGGTTCTTCTTTATTTCAAGGCATTGAGGTTAGATGTTATTAGGTGAAGTCAGCAGTTTTTGCAGACGATAATATCTAAGGTGAGGATACACATTGCAATATCGTTCCGATATCGCAATTCAATGGCGGGGAAGCGTCATTTAGTGCACGTTTCTCCCGCATCGCATCGGAGGTTTAAACGTTGCGATTTCTGGATCCAACGTCCGTACGATGTCTACGCCCCCCAACCCAGGACGACCATTTAACATGGGAGTGAATGGGTGACGTTGAACTTCACATCGGAGTTGGGCTGTCACACAGCACGATCCGGCTCCAATCTCCATTCAATATCGGAGCATTGGAAGAGCACGCTCATTCAATCCCCGATATCGCATTGACATCGTTCCTGCATCGTATTGGACGTTCACACCATACAACGCAGGAACGATATCGGGTCCAACGATCGAACCACGTGACTTTTCATTGAAATTGGACGCCGATATCGCAACGTGTAAACCCACCTTTAGTTTTGCTGAGTCTCAATCGTTCCTGGGAGATATTTTTTAAACTATTCTCAAATTATTCCGGTTACAGAGTCAACACTTCCCAAATGTGAGATTCTTTTTTGAAGCCTAACTACAGATACATATACTCACTATCAATGGGGTTTCCTTTACATATAGCAGAATCATGAATATCTAGGTGTCAAAATAGACAAAACCAGGTAAATCTGCTCATGGTTTGAACTATCCCCTTTACTAAAAAAAGATCTAAAGTGAGCTCTAGATGGTACTCACTACCATTATCAGTGTTGGGCAGATGTCTTCTCGAAAACACATGGAGTGCCTCAAAACCACTATATTTTTTCCTGGAAAAAAGCCAGAGTCTTTTATTAATGTTTCCTCCAAAAGATCAGATATGGTTTATTTTCAGTGGATATCTTATTTTTTCATGAACAACAAACTACATTTATTCTTGTACAAAAAATGTATATTTATTCAACTATAGTCATGATCAAAGCCAAACCAAAGCCTTTGCTCTCCAGTCAGCAACCTCTACACAGATCATGTCATTCAGTTCAGGAAATAAACATAAGTGCTCAGACACATGGGCGTATAAATAGGACAAGTGCAATGCAAGAAAATCTCGCATTGCACACTGACCAATGTTGTTAAATGACTCTGAGCAGATGAGCATTTGTGTTAAGCTTATTTCTCATCCAGATTCTGGATGAGAAAACAGTTGCAACATGCTGTGAGGGGGTGACTCACCAATGCAAGTCGATGGGGCAAGAAAAAAAACAAACAGCATGCAGACCACTCACGGACCATCCTAGTGGCATCATTTTTTACTGATTTGTTATCATTCTGTAGCACATAATACTGTAGTCTACATTCAGAAACATATTTGACGCCTTTTGTGAGGATCCATTTTTCAGCTGCAAAACTGAATCAGCTTTTCAATAAAATGTATCAAAAAAAGGATGGTCTATTTTTGATGCATTTTTGATGTGTTTTGTAAGGATCCATTTTTTAAAACCCATTCACAATGGTTTAAGTGGAAAAAAAATGCCACACAAATTATCATTCACATTCTTTTTGAGGATCAGTTTTTCACCTCCAAAAATAGACCACTGCAAAACGTTATGCAGTAGGCCACCACCAGAGGTACTGCACTCCTGTGATTAGGGAGTGTTGTGCCTCTGCTCTCCAGGTGCTGGGATGGTGCTGTTGAGCCAAAACACACACACAAACGCACAATCTGGAGGCCCCAGGGATGGTGGTGGACCCAAACTGAGGACCCAGGTCAAAAGGGAGACAGGGTCCCATACACCCATATCTGGCAAAACAGAGGGGCTGTGGACACAGGGACCAGGCACTGAACACGTTGTGGAAGCTTTATGCCCGAGCCATTGAACCGGAGGCCTCAGACTTCTAACGAGAGCTGTGGCCGAACACCCAACACAACTTGGGGAAGATGGCCGAACTATGGGAGCAGATTCATACCATAAAGTGCAATGTGCAAAAGGAGAAAGGGAGGGGACCCCTCTGGACCGGACTCCTAGCGTACATTTCACATTATTTCAATGCAGATGCTTCATCATGACGATGATGTCCATTTGTACAGGCAGAGATTAAATCCCAGAAGCTAGGACGGTCACATGTTGCTGGTATGAATCTGGTTTGGGATTGATTTTTGACTGAAATCCTGACTATTTATATGGTGTCTATTGGTGATTGTCAATGCATGTGGGCATCTAGTCTGTACTGACAGGATTAATATAGGATTGCCTATGTTATACATTCCCTTACAAGGAAACTATATATCTGTATTTATCATCCAATAAGGTAACACCTTTTCACTGTTAGTGATCGTTTTCGTCAGATCATTTTTACCCCTGAAAAATCATGTAATACCTGGTGCTAGTGTGCCTTTTTAACTTTGTCAGCCATTTTTTCCACACACTTGTGTTTTACACTAATTGTCTCATCTTTCTATAAATAAAGTTGTTTGTATGCATTGTTAAAGCGCATTTGGATCCACTTCGTGTTTCTTGATAAAGATGTGTTGAAATTCCCGCCTCCTTCATACAGTATGATGTGCACCCGGACGTCAGTTCCGGTCCGGTGCATTGTGGGTGCTTATCAGGCTGTACAGTCCGTGTCTGGCGCATACGCAGTGGGCATATTGAAGCCGCCTGTACACCTGATAAGCCCTCACAACGCACCGGCCTGGACATTACGTCCGGGTGCACATCATACTGTATGGAGGAGGGGGAATTCAACACAGCAGTCGGAATGATGACGCCCAGCAAGGAGGGGAGAATGGAGCCCCAGAGCCCACCTTTCCACTCACCAGATGGAGACTGCTTGTTAGGTATAAATTACTTTACTTAAGCTTTATAGGGCACGTTTAGCTCAGAAAGTGAAAGTTAGGTATCAGCTAACAAGGTGCAGGGACGGGTAGTGATCGCAGAGGGGGGTAGAATGAGCTGACAGGTTCCCTTTAATGTTATAATTAATGCTCCTAACATAAATACAGATGCAGTACCTCATCTAGTCAGATAGTATAACACTTAATTAACATAGCCATATATTACATTACCTAACTCTTATTTCTCCCTCATACTGTCTCCTCACACATTTTTAATTAAATTCTTTCTTCTCAAACGTCCCCCCTACTGACCCTTCACACATCCATCTTCCTCTCCATACTGTCTCCTCACATATTCCTCCATTCCAAATTGTATTTCCCCCACCTACCCATACTGCCTCCTAACAAATTTCCCCACTCCTTTCATCTCGCACATTTACCCCTCCCCATACTGTCCCCTTAAACATTTCCTCCCTCACAATACTATCTCCTCACACTTTTCCTCGCTACATACATACTATCTCCTCACACACTCCTCCACTCCCCATACTGTCTGCCTACTACCCCAAACTGTCTCCTAACACATTCTTCCTTCTCCCCATACTGTCTTCTCACACATATCTCCCCTCACCATACTTTTTACTCACACACTTCTTCTCATACTATCATTATCTCAGACTTCATCCTCCAACCCCCACAATAAAAATCCTGTTTTCTTGGCTCCATTGGAGACTTTACCTTGCCAGCAACAACCTCCTATAAGACTAAGAGCTGAGGTGTTGTATCAGCAATGTTATCAGCTAATATGATGATGCTGCTGACGCGGCACTGACCTGAAATGCCATCTGTCAAGGCTTCAATTCAACTATCCCCTGAAAGACACTGCCCCACCTAGATTCACCCTTTGTTTAAAGCCTCTGCTCCTACAAGCTAGAAGGATGACTTTGGGTACCCAGCTAATAGACACAACCATGGGCCCTAAGGAGAGGATAAAAGCAATTTATCATTGCAGATTCTTTTTAATTTTCAGATTACATCACTCAATGAATAATACTGCCATCTCGATACTATCTGGTGACCACATGATCAATGAGGCACACCCCAGATCGGTTCTGCTAGTGACTAACATTAGCAAAGTGGATTTTAGGCCTGGAAACAAAGGGCTCCATCAGTAGCAAAGCTTGAAGCTCATGGGAACTAAAGAAAAAGCTCCAACGGGGTCCCCAATTATTGCAAATCTTTAATAGCAATAGTCTTTTTCAATAGGCCAAAGGAACTTTTGGGCACCTTAGGTTCCAGGGCCCGGGTGCGATTGCAACCCCTACACCTAGACGATTGAAGAATACATTTTAAAAATTGAAGAAGAGGACTTTT
>JARQOC010000008.1:102919488-102933611 GCA_033576535.1 Allobates femoralis | reverse complement strand
ACGGATCTATAATACTGCCCCCAAAAGTGGGCAAAATAGTAGGGTATGGCGGTCTGGATGATGTAAATCTCAAATCTTAATTTACAGATTCCTTTGACTGTAAAAATGCTTGAATTAAAAAACTATTAAACTCCTTTACCAAGGAAATTAGGCAAAATTATTTTTCTTAACTACGGTACTGTTCCTTTAAATAAGACTAAAATTGAATGAAATACCTTGTAAACATCTCTTGCTTCCCCGATTCTGCTGCTCTTTACCGTTTTGTGCTGCATCACTTCATTATGGAGATATTCACATTGGTTGCTTTTGGAGTGTATTATGTGAAATCTCTGCTTGGAGATTAAGGCTGTGTACCAAGGCTACTTTTTTATGCATTTTTGTGTCACCTTTTGGCACAAAACCGCATGCCTATCCTTACCCAGCAAAGTCTATGACAATTATGAAGTGCTGTGCCCACAGTGCTTATTTTTTCCTTTCATGTTAGGTACAGATTGTGGTGAAGACAAAAGAATGAGCATGTCAATTGTTTGCTGCGTTTTGTAGTCCTCCCAGCCATTGTAGAAAAATGCTTGAGCACAATCTGCACCAAAATCATTGCTAAAACACTGCAAAAAAACGTTCCAAAGCATGCATTTTGTGCTGCGTTTTCCTGCCACAGGGTGCAGTTGAGCAGCATTTCTGCTGCAAAAAAATTCTACACAAAAAAAGCAGCTTTGGTACATACCCTAAGTGGTCTTTTCTTCAGAGTTTTCTCTGGGATCTGTGCTTCTCTCACAGACACTGCCTATCACAGCTCACAACTGATCTGTCTCGCACATGCCTCAAAAAAGATTTTTAACTCTACTTTTTGAGTGACAGATCCTCTTTAAGAGAAATGGAGATCATGTCATTTAGGGGAGTACAGTCAGTAGAGGAATCAAGTGTAAGACTGTTACAACACAGTTTTATTATTTTACTAGCTGTAGTACCCGGCTACGCCCGGGTTAATAAATAACTGCTGTTAACTATAACAAAATAGAATCTGAATATGTCATATTATTGACCGGTAGGAAAATTGAAGCTGAGCTGTGAATGATTGCTATAGGCAGCCTAATAAATCTCCAGCCAACAGTAAACCCTCCCCCCGACTGGGCAGTATATGTTACCTCACACATACACATAATAGACAGCTCATGTGACTGACATCTGCCTTAATTCCCTATATGGCACATGTTTTGCACATTGGCTGTTTTTAATCAGATGTTTATGTTTGGAAATTAAAGATAGCACACGTATGAGGCGAGTTGTGTGAGGTGATTTGTGCACATCTGTGTCTGTCTGTGTGGTGTGTGTGTCCCTGGGGTGTGTGTATGTGTGTGTCCCTGTGGGGGGGCGGTCTGTGTGGTGTGTGTCTCTGTTGTGTGTGTCTCTTTGTGGTGTGTGTGTGTGTCCCTGTGGGGTGAGTGCATGTGTCCCCATAGGGAGTGTATGTGTGTGTCCCTGTGGGGGGGGGGTCTGTGTGGTGTGTGTCTCTGTTGTGTGTGTCTCTTTGTGGTGTGTGTGTGTCCCTATAGGGTGTGTATGTGTGTGTGTCCCTGTGGGGGGGGTCTGTGTGGTGTGTGTGTGTGTCCCTGTGGGGTGAGTGCATGTGTCCCTATAGGGTGGCTATGTGTGTGTGTCCCTGTGGGGGGGGGGAATCTGTGTGGTGTGTGTCTGTGTTGTGTGTGTCTCTTTTGTGGTGTGTGTGTCCCTGTGGGGTGAGTGCATGTGTCGCTATAGGGTGTGTGTGTGTCCCCTTGGGTGTGTGTGTTCTCTGTGTTGTGTGTGTCTCTTGGTGGTGTGTGTGTTTGTTCGGGGTGTGTGGTGAGTATCCAATGTTGGGGCTGCACTTTAGCGACTATACACTTGCTGTTACTCTTTGTGTGCGTGTGGTGTGTATACATGTCCCCGTGCGTGGTGAATATCTCATGTTGGGACCCCACCTTAGTGACTATATGCTGGTATGTGCTGTTAGTCTTTGGCGCTATCATTAAGCCCCTCTCATTCACAACTGTCAACTGGTAACTGTCACTTTTTCCCCATTATGTAGATGGGGCAAAATTGTTTGGTGAATTGTAATGCGCGGGGTTAAAATTTCGCCTCACAACATAGCCTATGACGCTCCCAGGGTCCAGACGTGTGACTGTGCAAAATTTTGTGGCTATAGCTGACAGCTGTCAATTTTCCTCCAACACTTCTCCATTCACTTTTTCCCCATTATGTAGATGGGGCAAAATTGTTTGGTGAACTGGAACGCGCAGGGTTAAAATTTCGCCTCACAACATAGCCTATGACGCTCTCAAGGGTCCAGACGTGTGACTCTGCAAAATTTTTCAGCTGTAGCTGCGACGGTGTAGATGCCAATCCCGGATACACATATATACACACACACACATACATACACACACATTCAGCTTTATATATTAGATTATATCGTTTTCTTTAATGTGATATGTACATTGCACAATATTATATATACTTCTGTTGTGTTTTATTTTTGTTTTGTTTTTTTTCATCTCTTAGCAAGTGTCGTGATAAAGGCCTCTTGGTCAAAACGCGTTGACATTCAAAGGTTAGTCTTATGTTTGAACTTAAATTAAAAAAAATGTTCTGCCTTCAAAAAGGAGAGTGCAATTGACATTTATTCTACATAGTCTGCGTGGGAATTCACCAATCCCCTCAATCTGCACCTTCACTAGTGAAATATTTCGGTGTGCACGCCAATATCTAATTTTCATTTTTTGTTTTCATTATAGTCACATGTTAGCATAGTGTAAAATGTGATTATTGTGTAAATTAGGAGGTTATGCTATAAATACTATAAAAGTGGGCAATTTTATGGCGGAAAAAAGACAGAAAAATGGACACTTAAAAATGACATACCGGTAAATAGTAAGCTTTTGATCCTGTTGGGAAACATCTCTTGTGCCGCGGATGCCTCATGATCTTGTTTCTTTCCCATCTATAATGGTCTATGCTGAAACTTTTCATGGAAACGTCACGACTTATGTGCTGCTGTCTTTTTTCACCTTTTTTTCTCATGATACATTACTTGTCATAACTCGAGCTTTTATTTTCCTTTATATGAAAGAACACGCTTCCTAAATGTGTTACAACCAGTGCTGTGATGTGACAATAGCACAACACATGGAAGTCCTACTGATTTAGTTCACTTTGATGATTTCCAATGTGCACTATGAAGTAATTGGCTACAATAACAGCCTGTACAACCTTTTGTCAGTGCCGGCTTTCCTCAATGTTCACAGGCCCAGGCTGTCGTGTTGTTTTCCGTTATATTTATATTTGAAAATATAATGGCTACATCACCACATGTTCTAAAAATACAAATGTCAGTAAGGAAAGACTATCACCTTCTCTTCCACAAAGAAATACAATTAACTTTAGTTAGAATTGTTAAACGAGGTCTGTCAGTACAAAATGACTGTTCAGACCAAACACCAGCGCTCGGTACTCCCTTGGTGTAGCCAAAGAGTTTGGTGCATCTTCCCACCTACTTGTTTTCCATCTGAAGGTATCACACAGCCTACTGTCTCACCAACTCAATGCCCTCCAGGACTGAAAGTGTGACAATCTCCCTCAGAGCTGACCTCTCACTAGATTGCAGTGTCATACGGCCTGCCGATATCCAGAACACTATCCTCAGCCAGCTCACTGACTATTATTCTTTGATAGTACTGCGTCCTGCTGGCACTTCTTCAAATCTGGGTCCTTGTGGGAAGTTCACCAAACTCTTGCATAGTTTTCTACTCAGGATAATCATTATTTCACGCAGCTTTAGCCCATCCTGCCTGTGTGCAGAGGTGCCGGTTCCAGGTGTCTGGTGTAGTCAGTGGTGAGGCAGGGCCTGCTGCACAGCCCTGGTACAGCTGATCCAGCCCCAGCCAGCTCCTTGGTACAACAGTACAGTTCTTTGGTATCCTCGTCAAGGGACAAACTATTCATAAAGTCCAATAAACGTTTTTTAGGTTTCTTTACTGTAATGGTTAAACATATAAGTTCGGGGTAGACTATTTACATTGCCATGTTTGGCTGCAGGCTGCTCCTCTCATTCCAGTACCTCCTGATGCATGCCCTTAAACGTCATCGGTAGAGTCTTTTGGTCAATTCCATCCCTTCCCCCATCTATGGGGATGCGTCCATAGGACTACGGGGAAACCGTCATACAGTATTACTTCATTACACTCACAATGGACATCTGTCCATCTTCAAACCTCTGCTCAGTGCTCACTAAACCTACACCGGACAGCCACTGTTGGAGTATCCACCAGGGGTGGACATCAAACACCAACAGTAGGGGGGAACACACTTTGCTGCAGTTCTGCTCCACAGCCCAAATGCTGGGATGACTCCCAGAGTGACCCTCAGGGTCCAAACAATTTAGAAGGGGCTTTGGTTCCTGATATTATCTCCTACTGGGGGACTCTCCTGCCATCTTCCATGCTTCAAACCCTTTTACTTACTATGACCTGCCTACAAGGAACACCCACTATCAATAACCTTATTTGGCTAATGGGGTTCAGGGAGCATCCTTCACCTTTAACCAGTAGAGGACCACTTTTACATTATGGAGCATACAGTTTTTCAATAAAGGTGCAAAACACAAATGGTATCCCTTTTGTGAAATGGTGTCAACACCTCTGACCCTCCTACCGGTGTGCAAAGGCATACTCATTGTCTATGAGAAACCCTTCTCCACAGTCTCCCTTTCCTACAAGTTTTATAGAGCAACATTTTCGCAACATCTTTCCCACACCAGTAGCTACAGATAGAGTCCAACACCGACACTGGAACTTACTCCAGCAATCTAGCAAATAGGGAAAACACAAGGCAATTCGTCCAGGACATGGTGGCTCTACTAGGTATGTCAGAACGTGACAACATGATACACAAGGTACACTGGCCACATTGCCTGAAAGCTTGAGTTGCAATATACTGACAGAGTTGATATGTTACATAAGATTATTTACAAGGATGCGTTTTATACAATTTCCTCTGCAGAGTTTCTGACAATCTTCTTTATTTATGTTATTTCTAAAACTCTATGTGTATTGGTACAATGCAATGTGGACCAACAGACTGAATTTATGCTATGTGTTGGTGATTCCCATTCATAACTGAGGTTCTATTCACTTCATTCTGTTTGCCTCGGTGACATGAATTGTTAGTGACATTGTCATCGGTCAGCACAGTTCAGAAAGGTTCTGCTAGCTGCATCGCTGCACACTGAGCCTTATTACAACACTGACCCATGACAACTCAGTACTCCCTAAGCCAAAAGCACTGATGCCTGTGATGGACAGTGACTGTGACTCCTGTCAACCACAGTGTTTAATGCAATTTAGCCAAACTTGGGGACATTACTACAATCCATGGCCCTCCTGCTCTGATTTATTGTGTCCAATGGACCTTTGAGTGTGTTCTCTCCGAAAGAGAGAAGTAGGCAGAGACAATCAGCTTTGAAAGAGTTACAAGCTGGGGGAAAGAACTACACAGACAATATGTACGTCAGAGCCTGGAAACCGTCCACTTGTCTACGCACAATCTTGTACGCACTACAGAGAGACTCTTATTTTAGCTGTTCAATGCATAGCTCCGTCACCCTCATTCTGTGCCTTTATGTCTCCATTTTGTGACAGCTCAAAGGACCCTTCAATCGGGTAACCTCCCATGTCTTCTGAGCCCTTGTAAAATACGCCTGTAGCTAATGTATCACTAAGCTTTTATCGACAAGTGATGAAGACACACGATGATATCATTAGAAGGAAATACTGTATTAATTAACATCTAGAAATACAAAAAAGACAGAAATTAAATAAAATTTGCCTGCCCTGGAAAATGATTTAAATTAAAGACAAACCTTAATATTTTATACTTTATCACCACAAACATTATGGCATCACCTTACGATAACACTTCACTGCAAGATCTCAGATGACTGTATTTTCGGTCCAAGCGCTATCCGAAAAAAATTGGATCCCGCTAGGACCAATGTTATTCAATGAGGGAGTGCACATGTCCAAAGTTGTCTCTGGATCAAGTGGTCCAAGGAAGAAAACTGTAGCATGCACAATTTCCCTCTGAGAATCAGATGACACTTGACCATTCAAGTCTGTGGGTCTGTGAAAAACAATCACATACTAAAACAATGGAGAGGGTGGAGGACCTTTATTTCTCTTTACCTCTAAGAAAAATGCACGTGGAAAAGATCAGAAGTATTTCTACAAGAAAATGCATATTCTATACTCATGCACACTTTAAACTGGCCAGAAATTCAGATAATCCATAATAGATCAACAACAACCATCAACAATTATGAAATAAGGTAAAATATATGTTAGTACCATGTTAGCCCGTAGATAGAAAAATATTAGAATCTAAGAGTCCTCAGTGGTTGATACTTTTTAATGGCTAACTGAAAAGATGGTAACAAATAGCAAGCTTTCGGGACACTATGGTCTCTTCATCAGTCTCATAATAACATAAATTCTGAAGATACACATTGATACACAAATGAATGACTGGATATTTACAGTATATAACACCAGTGACGTGAAGCAGAACATAGAATGATCAGTGTTTTGAGGGGGAAGAGCAGCCTGGGCAGTAAATATCAGAGAGAGATAAGAAGTGTGATAGTTTCATTGGCCTTTGATTGTTGGTCTGGTCCTGGATTTGAATATTCTTTAATGGATGTAAAAAGACATAAATCCATGTGACAAGTTCATTCCTGCTCTGAATGTGTCAATGGTAATCATCAATTTGTATTCCTAGGCTCCTCTGTCTCTGTAGGATTTGAAATGACCTTTCAATACTATTAACGTCATATCCATTATGGTGTGATCAGAGCTTCAAAAATGATTGGCCACAGGTAGATCTGTTCTTTTTCCTTTAATTGTGTGGTGATGAAAGTTGATCCTTGTTCTAAGTCTCGTGTCCTTTCTCCCCTACATACAGACCCCCATTTGTACATTTGGCACATATAATTAAGAACACCACACTAGTTGTGGTGCAGCTGACGGTACTTTGGATATTGTGGTCCTGATGTATGCTGGGGATCTTTATCTTGTCCGTTGTCATTAGAAATTGACAGGTGTTGCACTTCCTCTGGTTGAAGGTAAATGTTCCTGTTGCTTTTGGAGAGGCCGGACGCTTCTGACAATGATGCTTTTTAGATTCGGGGCTGCCTGAAACACAGAAGTGGGGGATCTGGAAATATTGATTTTAGTCGAGCATCTTTTTGTAGGAGTGGTTGTAGTTTCCGTGCAGCTCGTCTTAACACCTCCAGATTTGGATTGTAGGTGACTACGAGAGGGGTACAGTTGCTTTCTTCTTTAGATTTGTAATGTAGGAGATTATTCCTTGATATTCTGGTGGCTATTGTAGTTTGGTTTTCAATTGCTCTTGGATGGTAGCCTTGGTTCAAAAAGGTCTTTCTGAGGTCCTCAAGGTGATTGTTTCTATCGGTAGGGTTGGAACATATCTGATTGTATCTGATGGCCTAGTTGCAATTGGCTTCCGGTACAGGGATGTCTCTACTTCATTGTTCCGTAGCTTAATGATGGTGTCCAGAAAGTTAATTTCAGTGCAGGTGTAGTTGCGTGTTAAGCTGATGGTGGCATGAAGGGATGAAACTGATTAAGGTGTTCATGGAACGTTTTCTGCTTGTTCTCAGACTCCGTCCAGATGATTAAAATATCATCAATATATCGGTAATAGACTAAAGGCCTGATAGGACAAGAGGATAAAAAGTCACCTTCAAGCTTGGCCATGAAAAGATTTGCATGTTGTGGTGCCATTTTGCTCCCCATTGCCATGCCAGTCTCAGTAAATATATATTGTTATCAAATGACAAGTAATTGTGAGAGAGGATTAATTTTGTAGGTTTCACCGCAGAATCAATCTATCAATAAATTTATGATAGATTATGACATAATCTAAAATAAAAAACATTCAAAATGATTTTTGCACAAAAATGAGTGGCTGTTCTTAGCAAATTAGGCTATGCTCCCACAATGAGGTTTGGGTGAGTTTTTGACGCTGTGCATTTTCGCTGAGTAATAAATGTAGTGTCTTATAATTCCATCAAAGTAGATGGATTTATAGAAATCTCCTGCTCGCTATACTTCTTTTTTACTCAGTATAAACTAACCTGAATCCACAAGATGTCAATTTCTCTTGTGGGTATGCTCAGTTTTTGGGCAGATTTTCTCTATAGTTTCTCCATTGGAAATGTATTAATTTGCATGTAATCCACTCTTAAGTACATCAATAAAGTTTTGTCAAAGCCAAATATCAGGAGATATAAAAAACAAAGCAGCTTTATTTAATGCATGACACGCCAAAGAGAGACAAAAACAGAGTCAGACGTAATAAAAAGGTACCGTATGTTAAAAACACGTAGAAAAACACAATGAACAAATGCAAGTAAGCTAATTTACATAATAGGTGCAAAAAACCGACCAAATACTCAGTGTGTGCATGTGGCCCTACGTATTTTAGAAAGGAACAAATGTGAAGATAGCAGAATTTAGGAAGTGTTGCGAAATATGTTATATGCTATGTAAAGACCAGTATAATGATGTGTAGACATTGTATATTTGTCTTTCTAACTTAAAGAGGTTGGCTATTTCTTTTTTATTGGAGGTTTATCCTTAGCATTGGCCATCAATATCTGATTGGTGGGAGTGCCAGAAGTGGATGGAAATTCACAGACGCTGCCAGAAAACAGTAGCTTTGCTAAAATGACAGTGGCCGCTGCCGGGAGCTACAGGTCCATCCCCTATCAAAGGCAAAATGGGGGAATACTATACATTAGTCTTGACCAAGAAGCACCAGCCCTCCTAATACATTTTGGCATACTTCGGGCTGTGAGCTGCCATAGTTTTCAGCTACAATATCCAGGCACAAAGTAAATTTGGTGTTCTACAGTTAATTGCACCCCTCCTGCTAAGCATCATCCACTTTTTAGAATAAGGGTGAAAATACACTATGCAAGATGCATACAAGATATTCGCATTCGTTTTGCATGACTCACCTGGAATGGTCCCTGCCTCTCTGAATGGAAGCACGTCAGCTGCTTGTGTTTCTATGTAGCTCCATGCTCCTGTTCAGAGAGGCAGAGGGCTTTCCGGGTGAATAATTTGAGACTCATGTAAGTACCTTGCATGCTAACGGCAAGGCTGACGAACAATTGAAAAATGTTTCTTAATTGTTGTACAAATACTGCTTGAGAAAAAAGATAGCTGTCAATCAGCAGTTTAATCTACTATATAATTGTCTATGGCATCTGTCGATCACAGAAATTGCGTGGCAGACAGAGGCTGCTCATTGGTGGCCGCCTCTGGCGGCCACCAATGAGCTCAGACTATGCAATTAGGAGCGCAAATTCAAAGTTCGAATTTCACGCCAATTTGCAGCCCAGCATTTGCAGCTGGGATACACGGGTCCGGCCGACGGTGGCTGCAGCACGCGCCAGCCAGCCGGGAGATGACCGGCGTCAGCCGATCATCTCCCGGCTGGCGAGCCGCTGACCTCTGTGCAGCAGTAGCCGCGGCCGAGCTCCGGTCAGCGGCTCTCCAGCTGAGAGATCACAGCCAGCTGAGAAATCACCAGAGCCAAGAAAGAGACGGGAGATCACAGCCAGCTGAGAAATCCCCCACCGCTTCCTCCTCCTTCCTTTGTCCTCCTCACCTCCGCTACTCCATCCTCCGTCCTGCCCCTGCCTGTACTGTTCGGTCCTCTCCCACCCCGCTGCGTCATCCTCCCCCCTCCTCCCCCCCGCCACTCTGTGCTCCGTCCTCCCCCTGCCTGTGCCGCTCCATCCTCCCCTACCTCGCCGCTACCTCTTCCGTCCTCTATCCTCCTTCCCCCTGCCGCTCTGTCCTCCCTCCTCCCCTTGCCACTCTGTCCTCCCCCTACCTGTGTCCCTCCATCCACCTCCCCGCTGCCACGCCGTCTTCCCCCCGCCGCTCCGTCCTCAAATTCCCACCCTATTCAGCCCTCACCACCTTCCCCATGCAATCCCTATTTCTATATTCTAGAATACCCAATGCGTTAGAATCAGGCCACCATCTAGTTTTCACATAAAAGCTGTAATGGGTCTTTATGTGCAGGAGGTTTAAGAGTGTAGTACTATAGAGTAACGGCTGTCATTATTTTCAGAGTATCACGGAATATGAAATTAACAGAAGGAACAAAGCAATAATTATTCATCATATCTATTCCCTCTTGTTTTAATGTGTTGTTTAAGCCATATCATGTCCTCGGGGGAAGAAGCCTGGAAAGAGCTTCTACACTTATCAAACCACCTAATAATACATAACAGTGAAAGTAACTGCTACTATCCATTATAACACTTTTATTTATAATGTTAACATATTCGGACATTTAGTTGAGAACGTCACATAGAAAGACTGGTGAACATAAACAATGATTGTCCCTGAGGCATAAGACGTGGTTGGAAAATGAATACATCTAACCAGGCAAATCACATCTTGTCTAAACCTTGGTGATAATTATTCTCAGTGATTTCACCCTTTATATCTTGGGGGAGAAAGGTTGTGAATTATTAACATTATCACAACTACAATTTAATGGCATAATATTGTTTTATGACAGAGAATGAAGGATTTGTTCTGTGCTGACGTTTATTTCTATTCCTTTTTACTTTTCATCTACACATTCATTGTTAAATATAAATTAATTTAATATTAAAATGTGTTTGTAAATAGAATCTGTCACCTTCTTTTGTTGCCTTTTGTGCATAGAATCGTGACAGAGACACAGATTACAGCACAGTTTTACGTTCAATAGTTTTCTGATGAAATATGGCCAGGGTCACATTTGCGGTTGGACCCTGGCCTGCCGGATTCCGGTTTCAACTTAGCAATTTTTCCATCATCGCATAGCGTTACCGCTATGCGGTGCTGGAAAACGCTGCCCTTAGTTACCCGGTGTTTACCTGCACGACCTGTCACACAGGCAGCGGCTCGGAGTGCGGTTTACAGCGCCGCACAGGAAACGTTGCAGACACGGTTTCCTGTGCGGCGCTGTAAAACGCCCTCCGAGCCGCTGCCTGTGTGACAGGTCGTGCAGGTAAACACCGGGTAACTAAGGGCAGCGTTTTCCAGCACCGCATAGCGGTAACGCTATGCGGTGATGGAAAAATTGCTAAGTTGAAACCGGAATCCGGCAGGCTAGTGGTACAACGCTAATGTGACCCTGGCCTAAGTCCATTTTAATAAAAACATCTTGGAATAATAATGATTTCCACTATTGGATGTGTTTAAATAACATGATTCTGTGCTCAGATAATCTTATATATGCATCCTGCTATGTACTGTGTAATGGATGTGTCTGACTATACAGGGACGTGGTTTGATCATACCACATCTCCTGTGCTGAGATAATCTTATATATGTGTCACAACCATGTACTGTGTAATGGATATATCTGACCATACAAGGACATGGACTGATCATACCACATCTCCTGTGCTGAGATAATCTTATATATGTGTCCCTGCTATGTACTGTGTAATGTCTGTGTCTGACGTACAGGGACATGGTCTGATCATACCACATCTCCTGTGCTGAGATAATCATATATATGTGTCTCTGCTATGCACTGTGTAGTGGCAGTGTCTGACCGTACAGGGACATGGTCTGATCATACCACATCTCTTGGGCAGGGGAGGACACAAAAGAGTATACAGACTTTACAGCACAGGATCACAGCTGATACTTTCTGTGAGGTAAAACATTTCCCTGAATGTTTAAAAACCATGTATTACCTCACAGAAAGAATCAGCTGTGATCCCGTGCTGTAATGTCTGTGTACTTCCCAGTCCAGGAGCTGTGGTATGATCAGATCATGTCCCTGTACAGTCAGTCATGGCCATTACACAGTACATAGCATGGACACATATATAAGGTTATCTCAGTACAGGAGATGTGGTAAGATCAGACCATGCCCCTGTACGGTCAAACACATCCATTACACAGAACATAGCAGGGACACATATATAAGATTATCTAAGCACAGGAGATGATGTATGATCAGACCATGTCCCTGTACAGTCAGACACATCCATTACACAGTACATAGCATGGACACATATATAAGGTTATCTCAGTACAGGAGATGTGGTAAGATCAAACCATGTCCCTGTACGGTCAGACACATCCATTACACAGAACATAGCAGGGACACATATATAAGATTATCTAAGCACAGGAGATGTACATACTGGGACACATATATACAGTTGTGGCCAAAAGTATTGACACCCTGCAATTCTGTCAGATAATACTCAGTTTCTTCCTGAAAATGATTGCAATCACAAATTCTTTGGTATTATTTTCTTCATTTAATTTATCTTCAATGAAAAAACACAAAAAGAATTGTCCTAAAGCTAAATTGGATATAATTCCACACCAAACATAAAAAAGGGGGTGGACAAAAGTATTGACACTGTTAGAAAAATCATGTGATGCTTCTCTAATTTGTGTAATTAACAGCACCTGTAACTTACCTGTGGCACCTAACAGGTGTTGGCAATAACTAAATCACACTTGCAGCCAGTTGACATGGATTAAAGTTGACTCAACCTCTGTCCTGTGTCCTTGTGTGTACCACATTGAGCATAGAGAAAAGAAAGAAGACCAAAGAACTGTCTGAGGACTTGAGAAACCAAATTGTGAGGAAGCATGAGCAATCTCAAGGCTACAAGTCCATCTCCAAAGACCCTAATGTTCCTGTGTCTACCGCGCACAGTGTCATCAAGAAGTTTAAAGCCCATAGCACTGTGGCTGACCTCCCTAGATGTGGACAGAAAAGAAAAATTGACGAGAGATTTCAACGCAAGATTGTGCGGATGGTGGATAAAGAACCTCGACTAACATCCAAACAAGTTCAAGCTGCCCTGCAGTCCGAGGGTACAACAGTGTCAACCCGTAATATCCGTCGGCATCTGAATGAAAAGGGACTGTATGGTAGGATACCCAGGAAGACCCCACTTCTTACCCGGAGACATAAAAAATTCAGGCTGGAGTTTGCCAAAACTTACCTGAGAAAGCCTACAACATTTTGGAAGAATGTTCTCTGGTCAGATGAGACAAAAGTAGAGCTTTTTGGGCAAAAGCATCAACATAAGAGTTTACAGGAGAAAAAAAGAGGCATTCAAAGAAAAGAACACGGTCCCTACAGTCAAACATGGCGGAGGTTCCCTGATGTTTTGGGGTTGCTTTGCTGCCTCTGGCACTGGACTGCTTGACCGTGTGCATGGCTTTATGAAGTCTGAAGACTACCAACAAATTTTGCAGCATAATGTAGGGCCCAGTGTGAGAAAGCTGGGTCTCCCTCAGAGGTCATGGGTCTTCCAGCAGGACAATGACCCAAAACACACTTCAAAACACACTAGAAAATGGTTTGAGAGAAAGCGCTGGAGACTTCTAAGGTGGCCAGCAATGAGTCCAGACCTGAATCCCATAGAACACCTGTGGAGAGATCTAAAAATGGCAGTTTGGAGAAGGCACCCTTCAAATATCAGGGACCTGGAGCAGTTTGCCAAAGAAGAATGGTCTAAAATTCTAGCAGAGCATTGTAAGAAACTCATTGATGGTTACCGGAAGCGGTTGATCGCAGTTATTTTGGCTAAAGGTTGTGCAACCAAGTGTTAGGCTGTGGGTGCCAATACTTTTGTCTGGCCCATTTTTGGAGTTTTGTGTGAAATGATCAATGTTTTGCTTTTTGCTTCATTCTCTTTTGTGTTTTTTCATTGAAGACAAATTAAATGAAGATAATAATACCAAAGAATTTGTGATTGCAATCATTTTCAGGAAGAAACTGAGTATTATCTGACAGAATTGCAGGGGTGTCAATACTTTTGGCCACAACTGTAAGATTATCTCAGCACAGGTGATGTGGTATGATCAGACCATGTACTGTACAGTCAGACACAGCCATTGCACTGTACATACTGGGACACATATATAAGATTATCTCAGCACAGGTGATGTGGTATGATCAGACCATGTACTGTACAGTCAGACACAGCCATTGCACTGTACATACTGGGACACATA
>JARQOC010000008.1:102894392-102919388 GCA_033576535.1 Allobates femoralis | reverse complement strand
CACAGTCCTCTTCTACAAGTGCAGTCTGCATTCTCTGGCATGACAATTCATTTTTATACACATGTGTCTTCCCTGCTTCCACTCATGTTCAGATGATATGGTTTATGTCGTGATCACAGTGCAGGTTGATGACCGCACACATAAAGAATGGCATGTCTTTTTCTTTAAGGGTGGATTCACATGTGACAGATTTTATTGCAAAAATGTGTAGGGCCCTTTCACATCAGCGTTTTTTTCAAATCGCGGCAGATGCGGTGAAAAAAACGCATCTGCCGCGATTACCGCATACCGGCTGCACTTGCGAAAAATACCGCGGCTGACAGCATTTTTTTTTCGCGGCCGCACCTGCCGCAAGTGCCAAAACCGCACTTGCCACACCTGCCGCAAGTCCGCCTATACCTTGTATGGCGTTTACCGTATCCGCGCCGCAACCATGCCGCAAGTGCAGCCGGTATGCGGTAATCGCGGCAGATGCGGTTTTTTCACCGCATCTGCCGCGATTTGAAAAAAACGCTGATGTGAAAGGGCCTTATGACTGAATATCAGTTTATCTGTTTTGGCAAAAACTCATGGATTTCTGCAAATTTTACTCACAAGGAATGGGACAGTCAGGAATTTCAGTAACACACGTTATATAAATTGATTTGCCCCATCCTGGTCTATATGTCCCCCATCCAGGACCCTTCCTTGTAAATATGTCCTCCATAATGGTATGTATGTCCCCATCCTAGGCCACTTCCTGGTAAATATGTCCCTCATCCTGGTATAGGTCTCCCATCCTGGGCCCCTTCCTGGTAAATATAGTTGTGTTCAAAACTTTACATATCCCGGCAGATTTTTGCCTTCTGCGCCTTTTTTTCAGAGAATATGAATGATAACACAAAAACATTTTTACATTTTTACCCACTCATGGTTAGTGGTTGGGTGAAGCCATTATCAAACTACTGTTTTCTCTTTTTAAATCATAATGACAACCAAAAACATCCAAATGATGCTGATGAAAAGTCCACATACCCCAATTTTTAATACCGTATATTGCCTCCCTCTATTATCAATGACAGCTTGAAGTCTTTTGTGGTATTTGTGGATGAGGCTCTTTATTTTCTCAGATGGTAAAGCTGCCCATTCTTCACGGCAAAAAGCCTCCAGTTCCTATAAATTCCTGAGTTTTCTTGCATGAACCATGCGCTTGAGTTTTCCCCGAGAAGCTCAATGATATTGAGGTCAGGAGATTGATGGCCACTCCAGAACCTTCATTTTGTTCTGCTGTAGCCAATGACTGGTCGACTTGGCCTTGTGTTTTGGGTCGTTGTCATGTTGGCACATCCAAGTACGTTCCATGCACAGCTTTCAGGCTGATGAGTGACTCACCGTGGGCCAGGGGACTCAGGTCTCAGGCGCCGTCTGTAGATCACGGTTTCGGTGCCTGAGGCTGTGGGCCCGGTGGTCAATAAAAAAGGGGAAAAATAAAATAATAAAAAGGAATAAAGTTTTTGTTCATGACGCCACCTGTAGGTTCCGGTGATGGTACCGGCGCTGCTTGATCCTCTGGGGTGATGGGCGGCAGCAAGATGGAACTGCTCCCTACAGGACGAGCGGGGTCCCCGGAGTTGAGAGCTGCAATGGTGGAATAGGGCAGCTCGGTCATTTCTGGAAAGCAATGCAAATCAATGGCAGTTCTGGAATAAGGCTCGGACACGCTGCTCACTCTGAACGGGTATTTACTCTGGTAAACGGCAACTTCACAGGGTATGCGATGGTGTCGGCTGAGGCAGTGGGCTGAGCGGTTCTGGCAATGAGCAGCGTCCCTCTGAAGCTCCACAAGTGTCTTTCTCTATCTCTGACTGTCCCTTCACTTCGCTGCTCTAGTATACCTTGAGAAGGGTACTGAGGGCCTTCGGTTGGGTTCCCGTATGGATCCGGACTCACGGTCCCTGGCTCTCAATGGTGGGTAACCCAGGTATAGCTGCGGTAGTTGTTGTTTTGTGAGTCGAGCTCCTATAAAGCTTGCTACCACTCCGGGTTCTGTGGCTCAGGGGTGAACCTGCTGGACCACGTCGGAGCCGGTACTCCGGGTTCTGTGGACTGGGCTCGGGTCTTGAATCACCTGCTCTGACTTTGCCCCTCTCTTTCTCTTCTGGGCTACCAGGTTGAGATGCCCTCCCAGTTAGCTTTCTCAGTGCTCTTCTGCAACGTCTCCAACTCTGCTACGTCTGTTACTTTCACTTTGCCTCTCTGAGCTTCTCTCCTGTCACGACTTGACTTCTGCACTGTTCTGTTTTCACTTCCTGATCTAACTCCTTGCTGCTCTCCCACTCACTATATGACCTGGCTTTCCTCCCACCGGGACCTGTTACCCTAGGAACGGGTGTCTGATTGGTCCCCTTATGACTAGGTGTGTGTGTGTCTAGTGTTGGAGCTTCAGGATTCTTCTACTCATTACCAGAACAAAGGATATGGCACCTTCATTCAGGGGTGCAGTACCCTTTTGTGACGCACACTTAGTGGGGCCCACATGAGTGCAAATTTGCCTCCAGCATTTGCTGATAACGTGCTGCATTCATCTTTCTTTCAACTTTGACCAAGTTTCCTGTACCTTTGTAGCTCACACATCCCCACATCATCAGCGATCCACCTCCGTGCTTTACAGTAGGGATGGTGTTCCTTTCATCTTAGGCCTTGTTGACACCTTTCCAAATGTAACGTTTATGGTTGTGGCCAAAAAGTTTGATTTTGGCCTCATCACTCCAAATTACCTTGTTCCAGAAGTTTGGAGGCTTGTCTCTGTGCTGTTTGGCGTATTTTAGGTGAGATACTTTGTAACATTTGTTCAGTAATGGCTTTCTTCTGGCGACTCAACCATACAGTCCATTTTCCTTCAAGTGCCTCCTTGTTGTGCATCTTGAAACTGCCACACTGCTAGTTTTCAGTGAGTTCTGTATTTCAGCTGAAGTTATTTGTGGGTTTTTCTTTGCATCCCAAACAATTTTTTTGTGGCTGAAATTTTTGTTGGTCTACCTGATTGGGGTTTGGTTTTTACAGAGCCCCTGATTTTCCATTTGTTAATCATAGTTTGAACATACTGATGGCATTATCAATTCATTGGATATCTTTTTTGTATCCCTTTCCTTTTTTATACAGTTCAACTATCTTTTTCCATACATCCGTTGATAATTCATTTCTTTTCCCCTGACTCACAACCCAGAAACGTCAGTGGCTGGATGAAAATGCAAGAGTCTGTCTGGATCCCAAAACTCACTCAGCTGTTATGATTATGACTCACCCCAAGTCCTTGGGGTACTTGGAACGGGGCTGGTCAGTCTCAGGATCATGGGGGCTGAGACCCGGCTCTGTGGCCCTGCGGAGTCACTTAAAAATAATGCGGCGAAATGTTTTAAGAATTAATGTTCATGATGCCACCTATGGTTTGTGGATTGGGTAGCCACCACTGCTGCAGGACCTCCGGGGTCAGAGGACAGGCAACTCGATGGAAAGTGGCTCCCCACAATGGAGAGGGTCCCCAGGGTAGTATGGGTAATTGGAAGTCTCTTTGGCAGTCAGGGTTAACTGTAGGCCTCGTTATCATGCTCAGTGGCCTTCACAGCCAGTTGCCGCATGAATAGCACAGTCTCGCACAGTTCTGCAACTCTGTACCCAGGTTTACTCACAGTAAGCTTCATGTTTCAAAAGGTCATAGATGTTACACTGTCTCTCAGATGATCTCCATCCTGTGTAGTCTTTAAGAAATCGGGGCAGCAAGTATGAGATCCTCGGTGGTGTGCGTGTCTTTGCCTTTCTCTGGTCCTGTTCCTCAGTGTATCGGCCTGCCTGTGTCTTCTTTCAGCGCCTCTGCGTGCAGGGCTCCGATCGGCAGTCACAGGTCTTGGCAGGAGACCAGTATCTGTCCCCTGACGCTCATGTGGCTGCCTTCTCGGGGGATGCACCAGGTGTGAGCCGCAGCTCCTATGAAGCTTGTGGCCTCTGGTTCAGCAGTTCTGGTACTGGACTCCCGCACCGCATTCAGGGCCGGTCCCTGTTTTCAGACCAAACCCCTCCATCTGGTATCACCAGTCCCAGATTCTGGTGCATGGGCCGCTCTCGCTCCGCCGGTGCCCCTAGGGTTCCTTCCTTTCTGTTCCCGTGACAGCCTCCTTCTACTCAAGTCCACTGCTCCTAAGTTCATAGCTCACGTCTTTCTCTCACTGTATCCTACATTCTCGTTGTTCTCTTTTCCACTCTGCACTACTGTCTTCCTCTTCTCCTCTCTCGACTACTGCTCAAACTGAACTGCTCTTCTCCTTTCTTCTGCCTCCCACCCATACTGCTCTACCCTATTATCCTCTTCTTGGATGGGGTCTTCCCTACAGCGGGTCCACCCATGTCCCTAACTAAGGTCTACGTGTTTTGGTGTTTGCTGACGATCCCATACCTACCATCCCCCATCTCCTGACTACAGAAGAACCTCAACCGTGGCTTGGGTGCAGTACCCCCCGTTGTGTCCAGGCCTGTGGGACGCCACACACACTAATTACAAGTAAAATGGTCACAGGTAGGATGTTACCTCTATTAGCCATTCACACCCATTTGTGTCAACTTCTGTGCATGTTATCAGGCCGGCCAAAATCACAATGGTATGTGATCTTTTGATCAGGGTCATTTGTATGTTTTTAGTTGTGATTATGATTTAAAAAGAGAAAACATGGTAGTTTGACAATAAATGGCTTCACCTAACCACTAACCATGAGTGGAAAAAAAGGTTTTGTGTTATCATTCATATTCTCTGAAAAAGGCAGAGAAAGCAAAAATCTTCCGGGGTATGTATACTTGGAGCACAACTATATGTCCACCATTCTAGGTATATAATGTTGTAATTCAGATACATTGGAGGGTTTCCGAGCATGAAACCACCTTTTTAAGGTCATGCCAGCCAGAGCATCTCAGTCATATTGAGGTCAGGGCTTTGACTAGGCTCTTCAAAGTCTTAATTTAGTTTTTCTTAAGCCGGTCAGAGGTAGACATGCTGGTGTGTTTTGGATCATTGTCCTGCTGCATAACCCAAGTGCGCTTCAAGTTGAGGTCACGAACAGGTGGCTGGACATTCTTCTTCAGGATTTTTTAGTAGACAGCAGAATTCATGGTTCCATTTACCATAGTAAGTCTTCCAGGTTCTGAAGCAACAAAGCAGCCCCAGACCATCACACCACCATCACCACCATATTTTACTGTTGATACGATGATATGCAGGGAGCGGAGGTACCCAGGGAATGAGGCCAGGAGAAGGGTCCGGGGCCTGGGGACCGGGAGCAGATGTCCAGGGTAAATGGTCCAGGGTGAGTACTGGCGGCAGGGAGCAGTGATTGCAGTCTGATATCATTCTCAGTGGAGAAAGTGTAAGTGGAACTCATAGCACAGCTATGGGCTCCACAAAGATGGTGCTGATCTCCTAACAGCTGCGATCTGGACAACCCAGGGGGCAGTGCAGATCACAGCCACAATGCAGGAGATAGGAACTAATAGACGACATCCAACCCCATGTACAGGGGCTGCGATATTTAGAGAGTGTAATTGTCATTACACACCTGCAAATGCATCATGGCAACCCCTAGTGTCTCAAAAAAACAAGAATTAATAATAAACAATAAATACAATTCATTTAATTTTGTAGTAAAATAACTGATTACATAATTAGTAATTATTAGTACGAATGTACAGTAACGGCACCTTCCCTTTAATATTATTTCACTGGGGAAAGCATACAGATTAAGTAGAGGTTGTCTGAGTTGTGGACAACACCTTTAAATAACGAATAAGGCACAATTGCAAAAGTCAATATTAAGCGGCCGTCACACGCAACGATTTTAAGCCCGATATCGTTTAAGCGATCTCCTTTTTGATCGCTTAAGCGATATCGTTTTGGCATCGTTGCTCCGGAGCTCAGATCTAGCGATGAACGATATCACGATCTGCTTCATCGTGGTGTATGACACCACGATGAACCATCTCCCAGCGGCAGAGCCTATGCTGGGAGATGGTAACTATGGTACACGTCGGGTTACTAAGCGACGCGCGGCGCCTAGTAACCCGATGTGTACCATAGTAACCAGCGGGATCGCGGCTCCACATCGCTGGTGAGTCTGTCTGTGTGACATCTCACCAGCGATGTGAGCGATATTGTAAGCGATCGCGCGTGCACGTGATCGCTTACAATATCGCTAGCGATATCTGTGCGTGTGACGGCCGCTTTAGAGAAATATTTACTCGATGATCAATCAGGGCCAAAATGTTTCCTTTTTCCTATTTGGTAGTCACTTATGTTCAGACATAAAAGACATTATCAAGGTCTATGAAGCATGTGTAGGCAATAGGTGAAAAAGGACTAAAATGAGAAAAAGGGTGCAAGGTCTTAATGAGGGCTTTTTATGCCTCATTTTTCTTTCTGATTAGACAGGTTGCATATGCTGCCAAAAGATACAGGCATTTAGGGACCGGACAGGTCAAAGCATTTGCATTTAATCAATGTGCCTCATTATGAGATATTAGCCGATAGGGGAGAGATGGATCATTCTCTGTATTATCATTGGAAAACTCAGCTATTCTGCTGTTAGCTAGTGACCCTTTGTGTCTCCTATTCCCATTTATTTGTCTGGATGATTGAAGTTTTCTATACATTGAAGGACAATCGTGTGAACACATAACCTTGCTACTCCCTGTGCATATCCATGGCCTACATGTTAATGTAATTGGACTTGTGTAAAGATTACTTAAGTGCTAGAATTTACTAACTTTGTATTTTCCATTTGTCCTTGGCAAAGTAATTACTTTGTATTTCGCACATTGCAATTAAAATAATAATGGCCGTAACAAGACAAATCCCAATCATTTGCATACTAATTTAAAAAAAGAACTTGTTGTATTATCTATTTGCATCCATTTTATCAGTACTCCCTTGCTTTGAAGCATTTATACTTGTTACAATAATTATTTTTGTATTGTGGATTTCCTTTATCAATGTAATCAGTGGGGTGAAGGTGAGCAGGTGAATTGTGCTGTATAAGGCTGGGTTCACACTGCGGCAGCGTCCGGTCCGGGGCTGTCAGGAGTGACAGCCTGGACCGGAGTTTTGCTGCATAGAATACTATCGGGCTGCACGGAGCTGGATCGCGCCGGGTGGCAATTATCTGCCATCCGGCTGCTATCTCGCCGGATGTATCCTGGAGTAGTGGGGTTTTTCTTCCGATTCCAAAAACGGTGCATGCACCGTTTTTGGAGTCGGCAGACAAATCCCCACTTCTGCAGGATTCATCCGGCGAGCTAGCAGCCGGATGGCAGATAATTGCCACCCGGCGCGATCCAGCTCCGTGCAGCCCGATAGTATCCTATGCAGCAAAATTCCGGTCCAGGCTGTCACTCCTGACAGCCCCGGACCGGACGCTGCCGCAGTGTGAAGGCACCCTAAGTCTTATTTTCTGGATTTTTTTTAAACAGTATTGCACTTGATATCTCCAGCCATTGAGGAAGTGCAAGCACGGGGATATGTCTGTCTGTTCTCTTATGTTGGTGGGCAGAAACAAGAAAAAAATCACTCTGTGAAACCAGGGGAAAAATTTGAACGTAAAAGCAAATTGATCATTTGGTAATAGGCCAATTCCCCAAACGCCAGAGGGGTGGGCCCAGAGCTCCTTGGTTGGGTATAGTAATTGGCTAGCTTGCAAAAAAAAAATCTAAGCGATAAATGGATTTTGCTAATCCAAATTAGGGTGTACAATAACCCACAACCTTTAAATAAGTAACCTCTTTTTATTACATTTCTTTAGTTAGAGAGCATGAAAATAAGCAAGTTTGCAATTGGCTTGCTTTATCTGTCTATTCATTGTTGCTATAAATTATTTTATACTGTATAGTATGCAGCTTGTTGCCAAGGAGCCTGACCAATATAGCCCTCTCCAGTATGCACAATTGTTAAATTCCAAGCTGAGAAGTTAACTCCTGAGATACCATCCTATCTTCAGCAAATTGATTTCTTTACAGCAGTTGGTTTCTCACCTCCCTTCAACTTCCTTAGCTGTTATTAGTGTTGCAAAATCACCAATTCCCAGCATTGGCATTTTCTAGAGTAGTTCTCCTAATTACTGCTAATTTTTCAAATGCCATGTTATCTTTATGTGCAAATATAAAAATTAAAGTGTAGACTTCAGAAAAAGCACTGATGTGGCACAGTAGCATAATAAGAAGAGCAGAAGAGAATTGACCCGAACTGTCACTCAAGGAGGCAAGCAACCAAGAAGTAAGGAGACTGCAGAGCTGTGAGCTGCTCAAGACACAACTTGACAGTTTGAGAATAACTCTTTATAGACCAGGGGCCCAGATCACCTATTTTGGCAACTATTGGCGTTTTTACATTATTCCCAGCTAGCTTTCACAGTTATGACAGAAATGTACACCAGAGCCCGACTGCAGTAACATTCCTGATGGAGGTACACAGCAGTTGTAAGATTAACACTTTTTATTAAATTACACGTTTTAAGAATTAAGACTGGTGTCACATCCCCAGTTTTAAAGAATCAGCCCCCAATACAATCAACATTTATGGCCACTTTACACGCGGCAACAGGAAGATAGAAACCGGCAGGTGTCGGAGACAATTGTACCTTTTACCTTCAAAACACCTTGAAGTGGCTGCGATGTAATTCTGCAAGGTGTTTTGAAGGTAAAAGGTACAATTGTCTCCGACACCTGCCAGTTTCTATCTTCCTGTTGCCGCGTGTAAAGTGGCCATTACATTTATGTATAGAAATGAAAACCGGGCACTGACCTGTTAGCGGCGTTACTCCTATACTCCTGTGGCGGTGGCGTGCTGTAGAATCTCCTGTTGCTCAGCCAGAGTTCAAGACAATAAATCCAAAAAGAAAGTTGGTGGCACTCAGCATTCTAATTTGGAGCTGGTTAATTTAATGCAAAAATTACAGCAGCAGGTGCATGATACAGGGAGGGAGGTGCTAGGACCGACGGTGACCGCTGCGCAGGATGTCCCGCTTCTACGGGTCCAGTGACACTAGACCTGTAGAAGCGGGACATCCCGCGAAGCGGTCACTGTCGGTCCTAGCACCTCCCTCCCTGTATCATACACCTGCTGCTGTAATTTTTGCATTAAATTAACCAGCTGCAAATTGGAATGCTGAGTGCCGCCATCTTTCTTTTTGGATTACAATCAACATTTACTCTTGATTGGCGTAGACGTACTGTCTGACCTTTATTTTGTAATGTTACCATGTTCTTCCTTGTTTTCTATTACCTATTCTTCATCCATTTTTTTTTCTCAACTTCTTGTGTACATTTTCTTATTTATTTCATTTTCATTTTTCTCCCACAGCAAGATGGGTTCTGGATTTACTCAGAGTACTGCAATAATCACTTGGATGCCTGCATGGAGCTCTCCAAACTGATGAAGGACGGCAGGTACCAGCATTTCTTTGAAGCTTGCCGACTACTGCAGCAAATGATTGACATTGCTATTGATGGGTTCCTTCTGACACCAGTGCAGAAGATCTGCAAGTACCCACTTCAACTGGCTGAGCTTCTGAAATACACAGCACAGGAACACAGGTATTACCGATTACCTCTATTTTGTATCCTCTTCTAAATATGTAAAGAATTTTATCCATTTGAAATAAAGAAGCTACTCATGGGCACAGGTGCAATCTCAAAATTAAGTGAGTAATGTCGACAATGTAGTTTCTCTTTTTTTTTTCAAGTTTCAACAAATTTGTAAAGTGAATGAAGGATGGGGTTATTTATTATTTATTGAACAATGGACAGTCAAAATAATTATGCAGAGGAAATGTATAATTGAAGTCAGTCTTTAGTGTTTAGTTGCATTGCCTTTATTTCCAACAATGTTTGGTAAAGTGGTGAATCTTTGAATATAACATTCCTAACATGTCTAAGGATCCTTTCACATCAGCGGTAATCACTGATCACGGCAGTTGCGGTGAAAAAACGCATAACGGCCACGAACGCGGCACACTTGCGGCAAGCCCCATACATTGTCTATGGGGCTTGCGGTAAGTGTGCGGCAAGTGCAGTTTCGGCACTTGCAGCAGGTGCGGCCGCGAAAAACCCGCGGCACACCACGTTTTTTTCGCAGCCGCACCTGCCGCAAGTGCCGAAACCGCAACTACATCGCACTTGCCGTACCTGCCGCAAGCCCCTTAGACATAGCATGGGGCTTGCCGCAGGTGAACAGCAAGTGCGGCCGTTATGCGGTAATTACAGCAGTTGTGTTTTTTTCACCACAACTGCCGCGATCAGCGTAAACCGTTGATGTGAAAGCACCCTAAAGCTGTTTCTTGCATTCGTTTTTACACCTCTTCCAGTAGAACCATTTTTGTGACTTTTTTGTGACTTTTAAGGGTATGTGCACATCAGTCGTTTTGTGGGCTCTTTTGGACGTTTTCCGTCGGTGTTTTCCGCTCAGTTTTATGTTAATCTATGTTAATCCTATCCTCCGGTTGGATTAACATGCTAGTCAATGGATTTTAGAAAACTCTGTCTTCACTAGAACGGTTTTCTTCTGGTCGTTTTCAGTCAAAACTGAGTTTTCTCAGTCAAAACTGAGTTTTTCCACCGGTTTTCCAAAAATAGAGCAAGTGACTTCTTTCCTCCGTTTTTCCAGCGGTTTCAGCTGATCAAGTGCACAAAAAACTCAGTTTTCAAAACCGCCGAGAAAAACGCTGTAAAACCGGGCGGAAAACGAGCAAAAAACGAGGGACACTGCTGAGCACAGAAAACTCAGTTTCTGCTAAAAAAAACCAGGTTTTTGGAACGGACTGCAGAGATGCACAAACGTCAGATGTGCACATAGCCTTAAAAAGTTATAATTCATAAATCTAGCCTAAAGCTGTTTGCCTGGCAAAAAAATGTATTTTCCTACCAAAGGAACAAGACCAGTGTAAAACGATAAGTTGCAAATTTTATAAAAAAAAATGGAGAGTAACATTTTCAAATTTCTGAAGCCAGAAAACAGCCACAAAGGCCTTAATAAATTCCCTATCTTGGATCTTATTTTACTGAATTAATTATGTAATTTGTAACCCCTTACCACTGAAGCTTGTTTTCACCTTTCTGACCAGGGCAAATGTTCACTTTATTATGAGGAAAATTTCAATGGATTTCATTCGTACATTTATTTGTAAAAAAAATATCAGAATCTTGGTGAAAATATCCAGATTTTTATATCTTTAAACTGGAGAGTTTTGTCACAGAAAATAGTCAATAAATAATATCTCCCACATGTCTACCTTACATCTGCACCATTTTTTAAATATATATATTTTTTAGGAAGTTAGAAGGATTAAAAACGTATCAGCAACTTCTCATTTTCCCCACAAAATTTACAAACCCAATTTGTTTAGGGACCCCATCACATTTGAAGTGACTTTGAGGGGCCTACATGACAGAAAACACCCAAACGTAACACCAGACCAAAAACCAAACCGCTCAGACTGCTCAAAACCACAGCCAAAATGTTTATTAGCCCTTCAGGTACTTCACAGGAACTATAGAAATGTGGAAGGAAAAAAATGATAATTTTACTTTTCCTGCAAAAAGGGAGACAAGGGGCGCAAAGTCTAAGTGTAGATGTATATTTGCTTCTGCCACAACAAATTAAAATTTTTGCACTCACCCTTTAGATATCTTGTATTTTCACTCAAATGATCTGTGTAGTGGATTGGCTCTTTGTAATCCTTCAGTCTGCAGCACAAATGCGGGAACTATGCCAGCCTTGGTGCAAGACTTGCATGTGGATATTGTAGTAGGTAGAAGATTTCCCTTTTCGGTGCTCCCAGAGAATAAGGATGGTTAGAGATGAGATATTTTTCTCAATATCAAATTTATTAGGACACTTTACTGTAAAGAACAAACAATGCTGGGGGCGTGGCCTGGAGAGTGATGTGACTTGCTGTGTCTAGGAGCAGCTCCCGCACAGCACATAGCTAAGACCTGATTTGAGACACCGGGGCTCATGCTGGCACACATCGCTGTGATCCCTGAGGTATGGAGAAGCTCTGGGACCGGTGGATTGCAACAACAGAGGTCATACCTGGAAAGAAGAATGTGCAGAGGCCCACCAGGGATCCAGAGAAGAAGGGCCAAGATGGTGCTGTGTGGAGCTGGAGGAAGGGGCGGTCCCGAGAGAGCAGAAGACTGGATGCAATGGTGAAGCTGCAGCAGTATGTGAGACATCCTGAGGGATCCCAAGCCCACACTGCTGATAAGGATCAGCAGGAGTAGAGGTATGAGAGGGGAGAGGGAGAGACTATCCGAGGAGAGGAGGAGGATGGAGAGGAGAGTGAGGCTGATTGTCACAGCAGCCTGCATGAAGGTGACTCACAAAAGGGTGCAGATGCTGAGGAGCTGCTCAGGAGGAAACTTGGGGAACTAATGATCCCAGAAGAACCCACCCTGAAAGATGTGTTTAGAGCAATTATACAGTGTGACTCCTCTATTACTAGTACGGCAACTCAGCTGGGCAGTTTTAAAGCCAATATGTCCAAAATGCAGCACTATCTGCATGTGGTGAAGGAGAGGATGGGAGAAGTTGAAAAATGTGTCAGCACTGTGGAAGATTATATGAGTAAAGCTGAAAAGGACTATAAACGTATGGCAACACGTCTGGCCACTGTCCAAGCTAAAATGGATGACCTGGAGAATGGGTCCAGCCGCAATGACCTGCGGCTTCTTGGGGTGCCGGAGAAGGTTGAGGACAATGCCCCTACGGAATTTTTTAAACAATGGCTTCTAGACAAAATCGGTGCTGATAAGCTGTCCCATATGTATGCAATAGAATGAGCACACAGGGTCCCTATGTTTCCTCTCCCACCTGGTCACCCACCAAGGACTGTCGATGCAAAGATTTTCCACTACCGCGACAGGGATACCATTTTGCGGCTCGCCAAGGATCTGATGATAAGTGGCTGCAGGGTGTCCATTTACTCGGATTACTCCATAGAGGTGCAGAAACAATGTGCTCAATTCATTGGCATCAAAAAGCGGATGAGGGAGATTGGTGTCAAGTACTCTATGCTATACCCGGGCCAACCTGCAGGTCGTGGCTGATAATAAGGTCCACTTTTTTATCGAGGCTAAGGATGCGCTTCACTTGCTGGACTGCAACGAGAAACATCTGCGACTGAAGAAGGGTTGATGGCCGCGGGCACAGGATGTTGGAGTATTTTGCTGAACTTCCCGGTGTCTCACTAAGCCGTTGACTCAGAAACAGTTTTTACTCTTTTTGATAATATTTGTTCAGGACATGTTCGATCCCTGCGTACAGGGACTTGTGCGTGAGCGGACTGTTTGAGAAGGGAGTTGGTAAAGGATAGTTTATGCCCACCTTATCTTGTTGTAAAGGGTATACCGTATTAATGGGGCTTTGTTTTGTTATTGTTTTGGGGGAGGGTAGGGGTAGGAGGGGAAGGGGGGGAATTTTTTGGACACCTCATGTATTGGGGAAATGTTCTAGTTGGTAAGGATTCTGAAATGTTTACTGATTTGCAATATAATGACCCGTAATCTTAAAATTGTGAGCTGGAATGTTAGAGGCCTGTCATCTGGTGCTAAGCAGTAAGCGGTGTTTCAATCCCTGCCTCAAGGAAAACCGACTGTGATCTGTCTGCAGGAGACCCATATGGTCCAAGAAAAAACCTGCACTTTATGTAAGCGCTGGATGCAGGTCGGCTACCATGCCACTTACTCCGCCTATTCGAGAGGGTCAGCAGTACTGGTTTGCTCCGAAGTACAATTTGAAAAATTACAGGTGTTCACTGACTCTGAGGGACAGTATCTTTGTTTGTTGTGTAAGTTGAATGGTAGGGTTATGCTCATTGTGTCTCTGTATATTTCCCCCAATACAGTAGTATAGTGATCCGCAAGGCAGTGGAAGTGAAAAAAACTGCGACACTCATTATATTAATGTGCACAGGTGCGAAACCAAGCATCAATTGTAGCACTACAAAAGAGAAGCTGCACTCTGCTTTGACCATAAAAATATACAAAATCATTTCAGTTAAGCAAGAATACAAAAATTGAGACACTTAGTTTTAAAAATATGGCCATATCATTAAACCGTCCAGTCACCACACTGAGGCCTGTCTCTTGGACTGGGTCCCTAACCTTCAATTTCTGCCTCTACCTGGGTTAAAACCTCCTTTTGTATGGGCAAGTTAGAAAAAGTGATAACAGAGAACAATTGCATCACTGGTCAACAGGGCGGGGGAAGTGTTGATGCATTGGGTTGTTGACTGGTTTGCTTGATCTCTGTTGGGGATGTTTTTGAAAATTGTGAATCTCCGGCATTATCTACTGCTATGTCTGTTTGCATATTTGCAGATAAAAAATACTTGACTTAAAAAAAAAAGAAAAAACAACACGTTTCTGCCAGCTATGGGCTTCATCAGATATCAGGAAGTGCATATTATACTTGATGAAGGCTGTTGCTGGCAGAAACACATTGTTCATTCTTAATAAAGTGTCCTAATAAATTTGATATTGAGAAAAATATCTCTTCCCTAACCATCCTTATCTCCAAAAGCGCCGAAAAGGAAATCTACTACTTATTACAAGTTTGCATTTTTATTAGGGAAATTTGTTGCGCAATTTCTCCTGAGTATGCCGATACACATATGTGGTAGAAAACTACTGTTTGCATGCACAGCCAGGCTCGGAAGGGAGGGAGCATCATTAGACTTTTGGAATGCAATGGTTTCCTAGAATAGTAATGCCAGAAGAGCGCAAGTGACCCTATTTTGGAAACTACACTGTCTGAGAATTTATCCACAGCTGTTGCAACTATTTTGACTCCATGGGTTGATGTTGCTGTGAACATTGCAAGTTCTACCACTTGTATTGCACACAGATTGTGCCCAACTCGAGCTTCTGGAGAGATATACCTGGTGAATTATGTGGGCTGTCCTCACTATTGAATTGCAAAATATGTGGACGCTAGATGTGGTTTAGGCACACTATTAATTACAGCAACACCACATTAATATGTTTTTTTCAAACATTGAAAACAATTTTGTTTAAAAAAAATTTGCATCTTTATATTTTGACTGACAGCTATAATTTTTTTAATTTTCCACTGACGAAGCTGTATGGTGGCTTGTTTTTTTCTTTTTTAGAAATTTACAACATAGTGAGACCTCTACATTTTAGTTTGTGGGAATCCAGCATTATATTTAAATATTTTTATTGAATTTGAAAGTTGTGGTTTACATACATTTCATTTTAGTTCACTTACAATAATGATGATTAGAAAGGGATACAAAGGGAGGAGAGAAGAAGGTGTAGGGAAGATGGAAATAATTATTATTGTAATAGTTGGGTTAATGGGAATTGGGAAAGGGTCAGTTGAACCTCAGTTGAACCTGCTGCCGGATTGTTCAACCGCTATGCCATAATGTCCCGCAATCTGGCAGTAGGGTCACCTGATTTCATTGCACTCAGTGACTCAGTGAGTAATGTCACTGCTCCCCGAGGCAGTCAGTGTGATCCCAGAGACTGCAGTGAGAGGATGCTTGTTGCATCACTGCAGTCCTTGGATGTAGCAGAGCCAGGATCGTGTGCCTCGTGGGACATTATTGTGGATTATTGTCGCCGACTATGTTTGGGGTTAATAAATGGGAAAATGAGGCTTGTCTGTGTTCTTTATTTCAAATAAAGGATTTTTGTCTGCATGTGTGTTTTTTAACTATTTACTCACAGGATCGATAATTATGGGCAGGTCTCATAGAATGCTGAACATAATCAATCTAGGGTTTCATTACAAGCTGTCAATACTGATCTGTCAATAAGCCCTTTTATCACCCCAATGCCACTGCTGGGCATCAGGAGTCGGGTAAAGTGCCAGGAATAGGTGTTTCTACTAAGTGCGCTAATTTCTGGGGCGGCTGCGGATTACTATTGTAACTTGGCTGGCCCAACAACTGTGGGCCTCACCTCGCAAGGAATACCAACCTCCATCTACCTGGTTTTTACCTTGGCTGGCAATCACAAATAGGGTGAAAACTACACTTTTTATTAATATTTATTTAAATAATGAAAAAAAAAGGGCTCCCCTGTATTTTTGATTGCCAGCCAATGTACAGCCAGGCAGTTCAGGGTGTCCACTTTATCTCTGCTGAGAATCAAAAATACTGTGAAGCCCTACATCAATTTTTTTTTTTTTTTTTTTTTTACAATCCTATGATGGCAGGTTGGTTGCCAATGGCAACCAATCACAAATTCCGACACAATGAATGAAGGCACAACAGCCAATAACAGACACTGTCACAGAGAGTGGGTGTCTGTAAATGGTTGTTGGAGCCAGTGCAGTGAATTGTCAGGAAGTTAATGAGCAGGGCCCGAAGTACAAATGCGCGGTTCTCAATAAGTATAATTCTGCTGTTTAATCTCTGTTTTGCTTATTTTTACAGCGTCCAGCCCCTAGTCACTATTTCATAACTTTAAAGTTCGTGTTCGGGGTTCAGGCTCAAGTTCAGGTCCAGTCCGGTCTCAAACCCAGACTTTAAAATAAGTCCAGCCGGATTTGCCGAACCTGAACATTGGCGGATGGCCCATCTTTAGTGAAAGCCAGTGGCAAAATGAAAACAAACACATGACAAGTAGGGCTTCATTTTTTATTTGTGGCAATTTTCTTCATTTTAGGCTAGGGTCACACTTGCGTTTGCAATCCAGTTACTGGATCCAGTTTATCATCGTGAAAACCTGATCAGGTACCTGACCCATAGACTCCAATGTTAACAATTGTTTGCCAAAGTGCAATCTGTCTACAGGATCCAGTTTTTGAGAAGTCAGGTTTTAATAGGGTCTGCAACATTTTATGGCCTTTTAGCAAACCTGATCAGTTTTTTAACATGGGACCCTATGGGAACCTGATTCAGTACCTGATGGTACATATAGGTAAAAATGCCTCCAAACAGACAAGGGGAAAAACTTGATCCAGTAATGCACTTCTATGCACTTCTGGAGAACGCTGCCCCATAGTACCCGTTGTACCTTGACAGTGGCCGCACACAGAGCTGTTAGCTAAAGTTAGCTCATAAGGCATTGTGACCCTAGCCATACTCTGGTCCATTTTTTGCACAGAAACCATCCATTCAATTAAAGCATACTTGTATTATCAAGGGCTGGAGGTTAATAGGTATAACCAGAGTGGATGTGACCATCCGGATACATTGGGCGGAGTAGAGATGGTCTGCGCAGAGACAGTGGGTGTGACAAAGAGCTAATGTGTGGGAGAGCAGATGTGGTGGGTGTAAGACCTCTCAGAACCCCCTCCACCTGGGGCCTTACCCTCAGACCCCTGCTTCAATTATAAAGAATTCCAAGACCATGTGGACTTGAACATTAATGCACTGAGTTGGGACAGTCACGCCCACCACATCTGCATTCCCACACATTAACTCCGGTCGCTCGGTCACGCCCACTATCTCCACACCCACTGTCTTTTCTCTCGCCCAGTATGCACAGCTGGTCACACCCACTCCATCCACTCTGCCCACTCTCTCTGGGCAGTTAGGCCCATTAACTTCTGGCTGCCAATAAAACAAGTATGCCTAATTAAATAGGTTATAAAAAAACCACATGCAAGACACTGATGCCTGATTGCTGTTCATTTTCCCTGACCGGGTTATTAATACCTGGCTTCTTTTCCAGTTTTTCTATAGAAATGTTGTGCACATTGTACATTAGATTAGGCTTAGTCTGCTGTACCGGGGTGCAGAGATTCATTTCCTGAGAATTACCCAGACCCATTCTATCTGTTTGCATAGTGATCACCGAGGTTTCAGCTATCTCTCTGCCATTCGTTAGGAGTCGGCTCTTGATGCTAGTTAATCACACACCAGTGGCAGCTGTGCTCATGCATTCTTCTAATTAACAAGCCTTGATGTCCAGTGGAATAAAATGAATACATAAGGTGGAAATCGATAGCCTGACTGCAGTATCTTTCCTTGAGAAGATGGATTACCCTTCTACCAGCAAATATAGCAGATACCTTGTCTCTCTTTATTATAGGGCAAGACATAAGCGATACAATGTGAAAGATTTGTCTTGTGTTTATTACATCTTCTGTCTTACAATTTAACGTAATAGCCAAGATCAGATCTTCTCAATTAGCCCTTATATTGTGCCTTCTGCTCCTATTGCTGATCCACCAGTAACAGTACGCTGGCATTTGTGTTTGCCGTTTATAAATATCTCAATTATTGGCAGCCAAGGGTATTCTTACCATGTGGAGTAGAAGTCATTTTCCACCAAATGATTTTAATTATTATTAACATTACCTTCATCTAACTCATGCTACTAATATATGAAAGTATATATATACACTTATACTGAAAAAAAAAAATATATATATATACGTATATATATATAATCATTCACTTCATTTAATCTTATTCAAGATTCACTCTTTACAATAGTTGTTATAGTCTCACACTATTGCTCCGTGTGCCTCTTTATATGTGTGATTTTCCACATTTCCAACATACACTGACCTATGAACGTGTTTTCTTTCCCTTTTCTTGCCAACATTTACAACTCCTTATAGTATCGATTTTGAGGGTATTAGGCCCTTTTCACTTCAGGTTTTTGCTGCATTTTGACGCTTTACTTTCTTCATTGCATTTTTGCATAAACGCAATACAAACACATGTGGTTTACTCCCATAGACTTGTACTGGAGAAATGCATGCAAACGCAGTAAAAATGCATTGGAAAACACAGTTGTGTTTGAACGCATGCGCTTTTACCCAGTGCATAGGAAACATTGCTGGCAAAACCCAAAAAAACTGACATGGTTAATTCACAAGGGAATGTACAAATGCGGTAACTACAAATGCGATCTAGGCCGATATGAAACACATATTTAATAGAGTAATTACAAACAGAGTGATCTATTTCAAGTGTTTATTTATGTTAATGTTGATTATGGCTTACAGCCAATGAAAATCAAAAGGTCATTATCTCAGAAAATTAAAGTAAGAAGGATGAAGGGTTAAAACCACGCTGCCGTATTCCATGAGACATCAAAGGTTGAATATAATATTGATTTATTAGTCAATGTGTTTCAGGTCTCCCACAAATGCCCTGAAACATGGCAATATGATATTGATTTGTCCTGAGGAAGGGGCCAGGGAGGCATGAAACTACTAAATCAATATTATATTCACCCTTTGATATCTTGTGGAATACAGCAGCATGGTTTTTAAGCCTTCATCCTCCCTACTCTATATGCACCACGCTGGGGACTGATACCTAATTAGGTAATATTTTATCTCCCAGATCCTTCTTCTTCCCTACTTTAATTTGCTGAGACAATGACCTTTGGGTTTTCATTGGCTGTAAGCCATAATCACCAACATTAACAGAAATAAACACTTGAAGTACCGTATATACTCGCGTATAAGCCGAGTTTTTCAGCCCAAAAATTGGGCTGAAAAGTACCCCCCTCGGCTTATACGCGAGTCAGTGACGGCAGCCCTAGCAGCCCCAGCAGCCCCAGCATCCCCAGTAATGCAGGGCCCCCCCAGCCTGACTCCGGTCACCTGTAAAGCAAATTATACTTATCACTGTCCTGCTGTCCGCGCCCGCCGCTGCCGACATCCGCGATCCTCCATCTTCATGCGTCTTCTTCTTGTTTCCTGTGTTCGTCGCAGCCAATGACGTCATTGCTGTATATACTACTGGGGCTGCCTGTATACTACCACTGGGGCTGTATATACTACTGGGGCTGCCTGTATACTACCACTGGGGCTGTATATACTACTGGGGCTGTATCTACTACTGGGGCTACGTGTATACTACCACTGGGGCTGTATATACTACTAGGGCTGTATATACTACTGGGGCTGTGTGTATACTACCACTGGGGCTGTATATACCACTGGGGCTGCTGCTGTATATACCACTGGGGCTGCTGCTGTATACTACCACTGGGGCTGCTGTATATACCTCTGGGGCTGCTGTATACCACACTGCTGGGGGCTGTATACCTGTGCTGGGGTCCACCCTCGGCTTATACACGAGTCAATAGATTTTCCCAGGTTTTGGGGGCAAAAGTAGGAGGGTCGGCTTATACACAGGTCGGCTTATACACGAGTATATACGGTAGATCACTCTGTGTGTAATGACTCTATAAAATATATGTGCTTCACTTTATGTATTGAATTACTGAAATAAATTAACTTTTTGATGATATTCCAATTTATTGGGATGCACCTGTACTAGTTCAAGTTAATGGGGTAAATTATTAAAGGGATTGTCCATGACTTTAACATTGATGACCTCTCCTTAAGATAAGTGATCAACGTCTGGTTCGCTGCACAGGTCCTTGATGGGATAGTGGTCACGGCCAGGTATGGCACATCCACCCTCAGCCTTGGCCACTATACACTTGATGGAGCTGTGCAACTCTGAAACTGAGTAGTTATAACTGGCAGCATCAGTGGTGTGGTATCCTTACCGATCAGACATTTATGATCTATCCCAGGGAAAGTCCTGGAAACACTTTTAATGTGACTCTGTTGTATATATTTATACACTGCTGTGTAAATGTTTTAATCAGGTATGAAAATATACTGCAAGGTAAGAATGCTTTAAAAAATAGATGTGTTAATAGGTTATTTTTCTCAATAAAATTATGTAAAGTGAATGAATGAAAGAGAAATGTAAGGCCGATCTCACACTGGTGTTTTTGAAAAAATGAGGCAGATCCGGTAAAAAAAAGCCGCATCCGCCGCATTTTCCGCCTAACGGCTGCACTTGCGGCACAGTTGCGCCAAGCCCCATGCATTGTCTGCTGTGAATTTGAACAAGTGTCATGCGGCTGTGATCTGATCCTATGATCGGATCACAGGTGCAGAGAGGAGGGAGAAATTAATTTTCCCATGTCTTCCATTGCCATTCTCGGCTTATATCACACTGCACTCGGATGACATTAGTGCATTGCAATGTTTCACATGCACCCATACATTTGTATGGGTGCATGTGATCCGAGACTCACTGACAGTCCCAACATGCTGAGATTTTTTTCCTCAGTCTGATTAGAGCTGAGGAAAAGTTCTCAGATTTGAGCTCCACCATTGTCTAACATAGGGTCGAGTGCAATGTAAGATTTTATTGCATTGCATTTGTGTGAGTCATAAGCCAATGTGACTCTATCATAAGATCAAGACTCTGTGGGGTCATATCATCACTTCCACGACTCTTTGTTCTTCTTTACCCCAAATTTAGTTCTTAATAACCTTGGCTATGTTTCAGTCATGCTGCAGAATAAACTTGAAGCCATTCAGATGCCTTTCTGATAGTACTGCATGATGGAGATGTACCTACTTGTATTTCTCAGCAATAACGCTCGCATTTATTTAAAATAAGCTCTGGAGGCAGAAACTCGGGAAGATCTATGGTCAGCCTGTAGCCTGGAACCACCGATTTACATATTTATAAATGTTTGATTTTCTCTGGAATAAGACATTAGATTGCAAATAACAAATTATATTTTTATTCAGCTTCCCATGACCTTCTTGACCATATAGATGGCTTTGAAGGGTTGATCCTACTGACAGATTCCTTTTAAGGCCAACATTAATCCTGACTAGAGATGAGTGAATACATTTGAGTGGAATTGAATTCTTTTTGAACTTTGTAAAAATCTATATTTGCTAAAATGCAGATTTTTTTTTGTAATTTGCTTTCGAGTGGATTCAACAAAATTGTGGTCGCTGGGCCAGAGAGGTAACGATGAGGAGCACAGGGGCTGGAGAGGTGAGCTGTAAAATGAGTAGAAAGAGTTTTTCAGTATTTTACATCTCACATTCATTTTGCTCTATTGAATCAAATTTTTGGGTAAAATCCACATGAACAGGTGACATTGAGTCTAACCTGATCCACTAATCCCTGATCTTGACATACAAGCCCAAAACTGCTGAAAACTTCCACCATACTTCACTGTTGCCTGCAGACATTCGGTGAATGCCTTATGGTACAGATAAATATTTCACATTTTTACACCAACTCCTATGCTTCCATGCATAGTTGGGATGCCTAGCCTAATCCTTGTTTCCATGTTTCTTTTTGACCACAATTCTTCTATGAAAGACCACATCAAAGGGTGGTCACATCAAATATTGATTTGATTTAGATTTGTCTTTTGATCATTTACTTCATATTGTAATTGGTACAAATAATCTTGGCAGGTGAGGAAAAAATACTGAAAGTAAGAAGGTTTTAACAACTAGAAGTGTTAATAGTTTATACTTATTAATTAAAAAGAGCAAAGTGAATGAACAAAAGAGAAATCTAAATCAACAGTTGATGTGACCGCCCTTTCCCTTCAAACCAGCATGAGTTCCTCTATATATGCTTGTAGACAAAGTTTGAATGGAACTCAGCAGGGACATTATTCCAAACATTTTGTAGAATTGACCTCAGGTCTTCTGCTGATGTAGGCCTGTGCAAATGCTTTTATCTTTTCATGCATTTATTTATTTTATTCACTTATATAACACCATTAATTCCATACTTCATCATTACTGTCTCCATTGGGGCTCATAATCTAAATTCCCTATCTTTGAAGTCTGGGAGGAAACTAGAGGAAATCCAGTCAAAAACATAGGAAACATACATTTGCTCTCTGAAAAAGGATGTCAAGCAGTACAATAAATAATAAGTATCTGCAGGCAACAGTGAAGCATGGTGGAGGCTCCTCTTAAGTTTACGGCTGCAAATGGAGTTGGGGATTTAGTCAGGATTAATGGTGTCCTTAATGTTGATAAATACAGGCATCTGCTGATCCAATATGTAATATCATCAGGGAAGCATCACATTGGCGTCAAATTTGTTTTACAGCAGGACAACATCCCCAAATATACAGCCAATGTCATTTTAAGTGTAATAAGATTAAGGAGTCCTGGAAATGATGATATGGCATCCACAGAGCTTTGATTGAGTCTGTCGGGGATTACATGAAGAAACAAAAGGATTTGCGCATGTCTCATACACAAAAGATCTGGGATTATATCTCCCAGCTGTTTGGAAAAACCACACTTCAATGTGGGGTCACATCAAATTTGGATTTGAGATTGATTCCTCATTTGTTTATTCACTTTGCATTTTGCTTAATTGATAAAACTAAACTATTAACACTTCTAATTTCCAAAGCATAAAATATTCATACCTTTTAGCATTATTATCCCAAACGTTTGCACAGCACGATATATATATATATATATATATATATATATATATATATATAAATATACAAAAAAAGAAAATGTAGAATCAGCACAACCTTATTCATATAAACGGGTGCAATACTTCCTGCATAAACAGTCCTTCATCCGTCTTCAAATAGATAAAAAAAAAACAGGCAGCACTCCTATGACGTCTCAAAGTGGACTTTATTCCAGCCTTGTGTGCAACGTTTCGGAGTTAATCCTCCTTCCTCAAGCAATGCATGAGAAAGGAGGATTAACTCTGAAACGTTGCACAAAGGCTGGAATAAAGTGATGTCATAGGAGTGCTGTCTGTTTTTTTTGGATATACATATGTACGTACCGTATTATATATATATATATATATATATATATATGTATATATATATAAAAATCTGTATATAGATGCATGACAATCTTATTTACAATAATAAGGTTGTAGAAAAATCCACCAATTCATATGAATTTTTATTCTGTGTTGAATCTAAAGCCCTGAGAGTCATATGTCAGTTTCTTTCTTGTAAGGAGAATATATATATATATTTCCTGGCTCAATATGTGATAAAATCAGAATGAACCCCTGAATTATTTACTATAGCTTAGTCAATCCCTGGATAAAAAAAGCATAAGTAAAGAACACTAAAATATATAAACCATATTTGTAGCTTCATTTGGCCGTTATGATGTCTATAGGTCAGAGAGATCAATGAAATCATTTGAAGAGCCTTGTGTACTGCTTCTGATTGACCATTTCCAACAGTGACACGGTTGAGGCACTGGCCCAAGCTGTGCACTCTCCAGAGTCACAAGCAGATACAGTTTTGCCACTAACATTGGAGGAACACAGCAAGGCTGGAGACACACTATGCAAGTGCATCGCCCACCAAGGCCGTGGGATACTCGGGACTCGTCCCTGATGTCTGGTCACAGGAGGAATGTCACGGTAGTGGCTGTGAACCTGTTCCGTTGCCCTGGAAGGACTGCAATTAAAAGGGGAAGGGAGTGCAGTATGTAATGTGCATAGCGCCCATAGTGTGTAATGTGCATAGAGCTCGCAGTCTGTAATGTGCATAAAACCTGCAGTATGTAATGTGCATAGAGCCCGCAGTCTGTAATGTGCATAGAGTTTGCAGTCTGTAATGTGCATAGAGCCCGCAGTATGTAATGTACATAGAGCTTGCAGTGTGTAATTTGCCTACAGCCCGCAGTGTGTAATGTGCATACAGCCCGCAGTGTGTAATGTGCATACAGCCCGCAGTGTGTAATGTGCATAGAGCCCGCAGTGTGTAATGTGCATACAGCCCACAGTTGTAATGTGCACAGAGTCTGCAGTTGTAATGTGCATACAGCCCACAGTATGTAATGTGCACAGAGTCTGCAGTCTGTAATGTGCACAGAGTCCGCAGTCTGTAATGTGCACAGGTCCGCAGTCTGTAATGTGCAGAGTCCACAGTCTGTAATGTACACTGGGTCAATCCTCACTAACTGTATTATTCTAGATATATACACTGCACAGTACCACTTCTCCTGTCCTGTATACTGGGTGTAATCCTCAAGAAAACAGGGGGAGCCAGCACAGCCAAAAATTGCTGAAAAAATAAATGTGTAAGTACACCTGTCACTATCATACTGCATACAAATAAAGTCATTTCGCAAAAGATTACCGAAATAATCTTTTGAGCCACACTCCCATGTCAAGGAATGTCTCAGGTAGAGTGGTCCTG